>OZ005735.1:267824306-268116806 GCA_963930755.1 Eudasyphora cyanicolor | reverse complement strand
CCAACAAAAAGTTTTAGTCTGATTGTGTGGTTTATTTCAAGGAGACAAATAAAAAACTCTCAATAAAATATAGTATAAGACTGCACATCAGTACATTCAGATACCTGTACCAAAGTGTGCTGCACTAAGGTTGCACTATTAAATGTGAAATCGAATCAAAGGCTATAGTCGAGGAAAAATAAAATAAAATAAAAAATCGCAATGCCAAAAACTTGTTCACACCATAAACCAGTGGAGTCACGTTCGTCTAAAGCACTTTCAAATTTGCCATCTTCAATAACTTTCCGAAAAAACATAGTTTATGTCCCTGCACCTGGTCCGGTGGTCGAAGCAACGAAAAGTGTTGATGCAATGCAGGAAACCGGCAGCAGTATCAGAACCAAACTAAGCACAGCAATGTGTGAAATCTAATCACACATACACACGGCCTTCCTCATCTTCTCAATTTAACTATTTTCCCCTAGAGATTCGCTTATTATACATCCGGTTCTGCAAGTAGTCGAGCATTTGGTTTGGTTAGGATATTAGAGGAATGTTCATCGAAATGCCTGTTCCATTTTCTCCTTTACTCGACGGGTGTTTAGCTTCATTTGTGCTGCTCTGGCATTTGTATGTCAGAGTCAGTGCCATAACTACGTATGACTGGAGTTAGAAGTAGTCCTGCTGGGAGACAGTCAGGATTTAGCCATCCTTCCTGCCAGCCTTATGGTTATGGCTACCATAAGTTGGACTTATGGTGCCCGGAATGCAATGCGTTACATATGTGTACCAGCATGTATAGATGTGTGTATGTCGGAGCGGGTATATATTTTAATGGTAGTCAAGGTGAACTCTGCCATAGTCTAACATTTACCATGTTCTGGCCGAGTTATTATAGTGAATAGTTCTATCTTATATATTACGTTTTCATAGACATATATATATATATCTATAAATACATATGCTCTAGCATTTTTATGTATGACTACCTAGTTATGTATATTGAAACTCACGTGTTACTCCTGGTACATATTTCATCTTACTCACACGGTATAGAGAGGGTGAATCAATACACATAGGAAAATTAAAATTTCTTCTACTGCTTATTTTTGCAAATTCATAATACTCAGACATCTCTGAAGGACATACTCTCGATCAGTAAACTGTAGCATTAACAATGTTTAAAGTCTCAGAAAGCTGGTGAATCAAATACAACACCACTAAGAGCATCCAAAGAAGTATAAACGATGTAGTTAAACTATGCAACAAAAAAATTTTGTTTTTGTATACAAAAGCTGATGACACCTTTTTTGAGGAGCCCACTGATTTTCAGAAACTTTGGAGGCCCATAAAAAAAAATGGTCACCAATTTCGCCAAACCGAGTATAGGGTTATACTACCCTTTGATATAAGAATCGAACCTGTACTGTCAAGTCCGTGTATTTATACCCTACACCACACTGTGGTACAGGGTATTATAACTTTGTGCATTTGTTTGTAACACCCAAAAGGAGAAGAAATAGACCCATCGTTTATTATACCGATCGACTTAGAATCACTTTCTGAGTCGATTTAGCTATGTCCGTCTGTCCGTCTGTCTGTCTGTCTGTCTGTCTGTCCGTCTGTCTGTCTGTCTGTCTGTCCGTCTGTCTGTCTGTCTGTCCGTCTGTCTGTCTGTCCGTCTGTCCGTCTGTCTGTCTGTCCGTCTGTGCATGTATTCTTGTAATCAAAGTACAGGTCGCAATTATGGTCCGATCTCGACGAAACTTTACACATATCTTTTTTTTGGCCCAAGGACGATCCCTATTGAATTTGGTTAAAATCGGTTCAGATTTAGATATAGCCCCCATATATATGTTAGCCCCGATTTGACATGTAAGCGCTGTGAAAACTTTATTTTATATCCGATCAGTATGAAATTCGGCAGGAAAAGGTTTCTTATTACATGAATGAACTCTGTTAAATTTGGAAGAAATCGGTTCAGATTTAGATATAGCCCCCATATATACATTACCCCCGATTTGACATATAAGCGCTGTAAAAATGTTATTTTATATCCGATCAGTGCGAAATTCGGCAAAGAGAGGTTTCTTATTACATGAAGGAATACTGCTAAATTCGGAGAAAATCGGTTCAGATTCAGATATAGCCCCCATATATATGTTACCCCCGATTTGACATGTAAGCGCTGTAAAAACTGTATTTTATATCCGATCAGTGCAAAATTTGGCAGAAAGAGGTTTCTTATTACATGAAGGAATACTGCTAAATTCGGAGAAAATCGGTTCAGATTTAGATATAGCCCCCATATATACGTTACCCCCGATTTGACTTGTAAGCGCTGTAAAAATGTTATTTTATATCCGATCAGTATGAAATTCGGCAGAAAGAGGTTTCTTATTATATGAATGAACACTGTTACATTTGGAAGAAATCGGTTCAGATTTAGATATAGCCCCCATATATACGTTACCCCCGATTTGACATGTAGGCGCTGTAGAGACTGTATTTTATATGCGATCAGTACGAAATTCGACAGAAGGAGGTCTTTTTACATGAATGAGTATTCAGGGAAGATCGGTTCAGATTTATATTGATTGTTCCTCCTGATTTGGTATCAAACCGCTATAGAAGTTGTATTTTACTTCCGATCATTAAAATTTTCCAGAAAGATGTTTCTCAATTTAGGAACGAATATTGCTTAATTTTGCGATTATCGTTTCAGAATTAGATAATATGTTTCTACCCATTTACCAATTATTCCAAATTATTATGGCAATGACCCTTATCGCATTGTTAGGGAGGTGTAGGGTATTATATAGTCGGCCCCGCCCGACTTTCTGCCTTTCCTTACTGGTTTTAAAAAAGTGTTCATTTGTTTCATACTGTAATCAATATTTTACTAAACTTTGAGGTACTAAACGAAGTTGATCTTAGAATGATATAGAACAAAATATTAACGTGTACATTTTAAGTTAATCGGTTACTCCTATCAAATGACTTAACTTAAAACGAATTTCTACCAAATATACTTTAAGCCTTAGGTTACTATTTCGATGTGTTACTTTGAAGCTTAAAAATTTTCAAAATTTTGAGAAATATTAGGTTTTAAAAAAAATGTTTTCAGTAAAAACGTTCAATATGTGAGTTTTTTTGGAAATTATTAGTAAATTTTTGCACTTTTAATGAAAAATATGAAACGAATTTAAGGAGCAATATATTCAAAATTTTTTTATTATTAATTATATTTTCTTTGTCTTTTTCGATAATTAATTAAACTTTATGACAAGTTTTGGCAAGTATTTTCTAAAATGCTTAATATCCTTAATAGGTATTGAAACGCAAAAAAATCCTTAATCACTTTTAAATACCAAACAAAAGTTGTGTCATTGCGTCATGAGTTTTGTACCAAAAGGAAACAAATTTAAAATTTTTTTTTAAGATCGCACAGGGACAATTTTCGCCAAAAGTAGAAAAAATACCCTTTTCATAGCTTTTCTTAAAATAAGTTGTTAAAGTTGAAATTGGGGTTTGTAATTGATGCTAATTGGGGTTTGTAATTGATATAATTATAGAATATTATAAATAAATTTTACTTTAATAGGAAATGCCTTCTACATTTTTTGCAGCCTTGAATTTAGACATTTAAAAAAAAAGTAAGAAACACTTATTTTTATTGCTATTTGGCGGCGAAAACTATTATTCTTTATTTTTCGATATGTAGAAACCTTTCATCCGACACCGGCCACTACCGTCTCACAAATGGTCATAACTTTTGTCAAAAAGATAATTTAATTTAAATTTTATTTAATTGAGCAATATCTGTCCATTTTTAGATATGGGTGTTTCCACCGAAAATTACCCCTTACAGCTCAAAAATTTAATTATTATTTTTATGTAATTTATTTTTCCGCTATTCCAAAATAAATGTATCTGTCATTTTCCGAAAAAGTAACTTTTATTTTCTTTATACTAGCTAAAATATGCTACTTTGAATTTAAGACATTTCCGTGAATTATACGTCACTTTTTAACCCTTTGAAAACAATGTTCTAACAGTGGTTTAGGAACAAAACAAAAAAAAAGCACAAAAGATTGTTTTTTTTTCCTAATTCATTCAAACGATTTAATTTTATAGTAGCGGAAAATAAGAAGGTAAGTAAAATGAAGAATTTTGTAAGGCCAAAATAAAATAAATTAAAGATGAAACGACCGTTACCTTTTTCTTTTGAAGTTTTGCATTTGAACTGTTTTCGTCTTACTTAACTGGATTCTTACTGATTTTAGCTGAAAAATCATGAAGCAACCTGCAACTATAAGAAATGTATATATCAAATTTTATCAACCTAGCTCTATTATTACGGATTACAACAGACGGACGCACGGACAGACTGACATGGCTAAATCGTCTTAGAATTTTACGACGATTAAGAATATATATACTTTATGGGGTCTCAGATCAATATTTAGAGGTGTTACAAACGGAGTGACAAATGAATATACCCCCATCCTATGGTGGAGGGTATAAGAAAGAAAAGAAGACGAAGGAAAGCATGAGGCTTCTTGGCAAATAAGAAGACTGGATCAAAAAAAGGTGATGACGGACGAACGCCAAAGTTAGGAACAAAATAACAAAAGCGTAAGAAAATTTCGTGAAAAAAAAAAACAAAAAACGTTTAACTTTTTACAATGTTACGACAGCTGCTTTTTTAATGGTCAAAAAAATTATTGAAATTACATTTTTTATGAATTCTTTCGGTTGCTACCGATGCTTTAACTTTCGTAAGTCAAAAATTAAGCAATCCTCGTGGCATATTTGTTTAGGTTGGAATTTTATTTAAAAAATCTCCGAAAATCGATAACGACCGTTACTTTGGAAACACCCATATAGTCCCCATTTAAATGTGGATTTCTGAAATAACAAACTTATGTCAGAAATTTTCGATTTAGAGATTTAAGCATAGATGTATTCAGCTAATCTTTATCTATATATCGATATATGACACTCCTAGGCAAGTCTAATTTCTGGAGACTTTTTCAAACATTCAACTATGCAAATTTAGTATCAAATATAAATACTACACTTTTTTAACTTTTTTATCCTTTCAGATGTGCTGTTATTCCAGAAACCGACAGATGTATCAGTTCCCCTATTTTACTTCTAAACGCCATAGAAGTCACTAATGTTAACTGATTGGGCTGAAATGTGGTAACTTGGGTTTATTTATACCCGGAACCCTTGGCACGAACTTAGGTCCATGTTTTGATATATCCACCGTACAAAGGTGTCAAATATTAAAAAAACGGGCTAAAATGTTGTAATATACGTTTATTTGAACCCGAAAACAATTACATGCGATTCATGGTTTAGGGTATATAAGATTCTGCATAGCCGAACTTAACACCGCTTTTACTTGTTTTGTCAAATAACCAGCTATTTTAGTAAAACACAGACACTATCGAAAACGAATGATATAGTGTCTGGCCCATTCGTTAAATCAAAAAATAATATCGAAAAATTAGAGACAATCAAAGTTTTATGAAACTATTTGCTTTTGCTTGTTATTCATAGACATTTTAAAACGTTTGCTATGTTTTGATGAAGCCTGTATATTTTCAGGTATGCTGAGTGCTGCATTCATTTGCTGCGGATGGATTTTAACTGCTGTGCAGTATCGTCAGCAGCATCGTTGCTGCAGATACTAACAATGGCGGAAACATTACACTTTGTAAGGTTGCCTTATACATATGTACATGTATGTATGATGGTGTGTGTGTGTCAGAAAAATAATATGAAACAGAAACCCTTAGGAAGTGGAATGTTTATACATTTGTGCACACATATGAATGTGGGTATGTTTGTATTTAGGTGTTGTGAGTATGTTTGAGTCTATATTTTAACTGAAAATGGCACATATTTATATGGGCAAACACACACACATGGATATTTTCGCCAAGCGGGCAGAACCGGGCAGGTTTGGTTCGGGCCACCCATTTATTTGAGAGTTTAGAAAGGATTTATATTTTGTGTTATAAAATAAGCGCAGCGCCCCCACCCCCTTGAATGCTACTAAAACAGCCGAGAGCTAAGGATAATGGCCAAAGCAGTGTTTGTATGTGGTTCGTGGTGGCTGTAGTGATAAAGAGGGCCCCAAAAAGGTGGAGAGTATCAGCCACCCCTTACCACCGAGACAGCTATCGTGTTAAAAATAGTACGAATTTAAGTGCACTACACAAGAGCTTTAAGATGTATTCACTTACCTAATGGAATTTTCTCGGTTAATGATGATGGTTGGGCCTCAGCCCCCATTAGAGCACGACGACGAAGCTGATGATGGTAGCTGCCAGTCGTCGTTGTTGTCGTCGTCGTCATTGTAGTCATCGTCGTTAGCGTGAGAGGTGGCAGCAGCAGCCACGAATTGGAGAGTATTATCCATAGCACTGAGCAGAAATGAAATCCAAAAGGCATTTTGTTGCAGTTTCAGATTCAGTTTGTTGCTGTTGGTGGTGGTGTTGCTCGTGGTATGGTGGGTATGGGTGTGGTGGGTGGTTAGGCTGGCAAAAGCCACCACTTTAGTGTTGCTGCTTTTGTTGTAGACGTCGTTGTCGTCACCGTCTTCTTTATTTTTTAACTGCAGATAATGTGGCACATACGTTTTCAACACGTTTTTTACTGGCAGTAATCGTTGTTGTAGTAGTAGTTATTCTTAGTTGTACTATTTTTGTAGTTGTTCTTAGTTATGTTGTAGTAGTTGTTCTTGTTGAATAAACAATGACAAACGTGTTATAATGGGCACAATGCTGGCAAATATCAACTAAACTTGTCATTTCAGCATTTTTGTAGTTTGTTTTTTTTTTGCAATTTAATTGAGGTTTATAATTTGTTGCTTTCTTTTTTTCAAGTATATTGTGCAAATCTAATAGAGAATGTTTCAGGTTCAGCTAAGGGAATTTAGGACATTTTGGTTTACAGCACTTGTAAGTGTGTAATAAAATCTGTAGTATATAGTGTTGTTATAATTTTTGTTAAACTTGGTTAGGGAGACATTTTGATTATTTGTTTTTGTATTTCACATTTAGTCTTTTAGTACATTGCGTTGTTGTCATAATATTCCAGTTAATTTGTTATATTTTCTCTTTTTACATATTCATGGAATTTATAATTTTTCCTCACATATGTTTGTGTTAATTTTTATGAATTATTTACTGATTATTTTCTGCCTTCCAAAATCAACTCATTTATCCTGTTATTGTTTATTTTTTTTTGTAATTTTAATGTTTCATTTTCATTTCTATTACAAGCTCATCACTTTATACTACTTCCGCTCACATTTCGCAGATGATATAAATTTCTTTCATTTCATTACATTTTTTTCAAACGCGCCATTTCCTTTCATTCACTTTCATGCACTGCAAAAAAGAGTATTGTAAATAGAAATTTATTAGATATTTATTCAGATCATCATCATCATCATTTCATATTAGATATGCTTAGTTAACTCAACTTAACAAATCGTAACGAATTGAATGGCTTTGAATATCGCTTAAGCCCCGCTTATCTGTCGTGGGTTATCTGATGTCAGTGTTGTGCTGCTCATTTTGTTGCGCAAATCAGAATTTGAAAAAGAAAATCGACAAATACATAATAGCCGCACGTGGCTTGTGCACCTGTTAGAAACAACATGCTTCAAATATATATGAATGGGAAATATGAACACATTGATAGACTGATACGTACACTTGTTTTTATCTCTTCTCTCCTATGTATAAATACACTCTATGGCATTTGAATAGGGCACGTTATTTTGAAAATAAAAACAAGTGAAAAAAGATTCGGTCGAGTAAACTGCTTAAATTTACTTTGTTTTTTAATTTTTTTTATTCGTACTTGAATAAAATCAGAGAAAATTTATACAGGGTTTTTCAATAAGAGTGATATAATTTCTTTGAAAAAGAACACACTTATTGTTAAGGAAATTCAAAAGTTTTTTATTTAATGTGAAGTACAATCGATACCATTAAGTTCTAAATAAAAAGTCATTCAAATGGCCTTCACGACTTCTTCGATGAACCCAATTTTCGAGCACCCTTTCCTCTAAATCAAGTCGTATGTCATGGATGGCACATTCAACATTGACTTGTAAAGCTTGACGAGAGTCTGGTTTATTTCGAAAGACCAATGACTTAAAATAACCCCACAATAAATAGTCTAATGGTGTTAAATCACAACTTCTTTAAGGCCATTCAATATCACAATTTCTTGAAATAATCGAATCTCCAAACTTTTCTCGCGACAATTCAATTGTTTCATTTGCTGCGGGGCACGTAGCTACAATCGGTCAATGGGAAAAAGATAGCTCTTAACGAGGGCTAAAATATTGCTCATGGGTGTCAAGGTCGTAGGTCGACTGAAAAGTGTTTTTTTTTTGGATTTAAAAAAAATTGACTTAGCGCACGAAAAGTTGCAATTGGAGAACGATTATTTTGATAATAAAACTGAATAATTTGTAAACGTTGTTCTTGCGTATATCTCTCCATGATTGAATTGTAAACACTACTGAATACAATGCAAAAAAAATGAAAAACAAATGACAGATCATGACATATTACAAATGGCCGAAACTTCACTTCAAAATCATATCATCCCTATTGGAAAACCCGTTATTGTGTTTATACTAACTTAATATCGCTCTCTTACTTCAGGAGTGTCATAACTCCAAATCGAAAATTGTCAAGATGTGTAACTTTAAGTCCGTATCAAAAGATAAATAACATGAAATAAGACTTTTAAAAAAGGTGGAATAATCCGAAATATAGTTCTTTACTTATAAACAAAATTTCGTTGAGATTAATTTATGGATATTTGCAGAATTCGCATTTCTGTAAGACAACCTCAAAAATTTTAAATTTTGAGTTATGACACTCTTGAAGTGAGTGAGCGATATGAATTTTCTCAACACTGGAAACTGGAAAAATAATTTTGTCCATCTAGATTTCTCAATGACACACTGTGCACACACTGTTGAGTCATAGAGATTTCCCATATTGCATAGTATATAATGAAATCCTATAGGTTATATATCCCTTTTTTTGTTGATTCGCACATACTTCAAGACAATTGTCAAATGTCCATACTAAAAGCCAGCGACACTCTATATAAAGGGTGGTCCAACCATAATGCACGATACTTATTGTGAGTCACACGTGGCGAGCCGTGGCGTTAAATTGACCGATAGTTTGTTTCACACATAATTGCCATAGATCCTTCTATGTTTTATTTACAATTAACATCGTGCGTTTATTATGGACCACCCTGGCGATTTTAAACCATAATGCACGATGTTAATTGTGAGTACACACATAATTGTCACAGATCCATCTATCATAGAACATTTCCATGTTAAGTGATCACAGTAATATAAATGATCACATAATATAAATAAAAGTAATAAATAAAATCGCTATTTAAACAGAAATTAAAAAAAATTGAAATTCTCTTACCTCTACCAAAAGGGCTATAATATTTCTACATTTATCCATAGATTTTTTTCAAATAGGCATTATTTTCTTCGCTAGGATGCAAACTTTTAAAAAATAAAATAATTTTTTTTTCTATTTTTTATGTTTTTTTTGTCCTAGATTTTTTTTTTTATTAAATCTAATTTTTCGAATTTGTTGTTACTAAACCACTGTTTCTAAGTGAAAGAGATACTTCCAACATTAGTAGGCCACATTAATAGCTTCAATTTCGACCTGATCGTCGACCTGATCGGGCATATAATCAAAAATTATAGTGCAAATACTAAGGGTACCTTCGACGATAATAGTGTTTTTAATAAAATTTTTTTTAAAAAAAAATGTATCCATAAAAAAATTTTTGGTTTTGATTTAATATAACAGTATGCCACAATCTATACAACAAAATTATTTTCAGGTCTAGGACACAAACATTTTTTTTGTTGCGTAGTGTTATACTAAGTGCTGCCAACAACACATGCACATTATTTTGAAAAAAAAATAAACAATAGGCCTACTATGACGATTTTAAAATTTTCGAAATTGTGAATTTTGATGAATACTGGGTATATTAAAAAATTATATCTTTTTTTTATCGGTAAAAGCTATCAATGTGGAACTCTTTGCAAAATGTTAGTAATTACACAGTGCAACAACCAAAATGGGAATGGGATGAAACCAATTGCAAATGATTGTTGACATTATCCCTAACAAAACCCTCAAGGGTTTTTATCAGTTCAGTGCTAGATTTTTTTTACACTCATTTGAAGTTGGTAATTTTGAACCGCTTTTTCAATGAAAATCGACAAGAAGTAGCACCATTTGCATGTCAGAGCCATCTATCGTGAGTTGTAGATAATAAATGATTTCCTCGACCCCAAAAACCTTAAGATACCAAAACTTTACATGATAATAAAAATAAATAATCATTATTTTATCAAATTTTCAATGATCTTTTCTTGTTAGACAGCGTTCCAAAATCACCAACTTCAAATGCGTGTAAAAAAAAATCTCGCACTGAAAAACCCTTGAGGGTTTTGTTATGGATAATGTCAACTTTCATTTGCAATTGGTCTCATCCCATTCCGATTCGGAAAGTTCGATTTTGTATCACAGTGTTATTTGCACTCTTAATGAAAAATAGAAAACAAACATAAAAATATTTTTTTTCTAATTTTTTTTTTAAAAGTTATTAAAATTAATTTAAAAAAATCCCCTTTTTATACCCTCCACCATAGGATAGGGTGGTCACTCCGTTTGTAACACCTCTAAATATTGATCTGAGACCCATAAAGTATATACATATATACTTAATCGTCGTAAAATTCTAATACGATTTAGCCATGTCCATCCGTCCGTCTGTATTTTGTAATCACTATACAGTTCGTAATAAATATTGCAACTATAAGAAATATTTCTTATAGTTGCAGGTTGTTTGGGATTGCGAATGGGTCATATCGGTCAATGTTTTGATATAGCTTCCCTATAGAGGTTGCTCCAAAAAAAAGGGTTTTGCGCCATAGATACCACATTTTTAAAGCAATTTAGCTGAATCTTTGCAGTTTGTATTCTATTTTGACAAGAATTCATCACAGTAAAAAATTTTAAAATCAGTTCATATTTTGTTGTAGTACACCTATAGATGTCGTTCCCCAAAAATGCTTATTTAAGCCCTAAACACCACAATTTCTAAGAAATTTAGCTGAAACTTTGCAGTTTATATTCTGTTCATCTCAATCAAACGTATAGAAATTAATTATTTTTTTTTTGTTGTAGTCCTTGTGTAGATGTAGTTACAGAAAATCGGTACTATATTCGTGTCTAGTACCGATTTTCTGTAACTACATCTACACAAGGACTACAACAAAATAAATAATTAATTTCTATACGTTTGATTGAGATGAATTCTTGCCAAAATAGAATATAAGCTGCAAAGTTTCAGCTAAATTTCTTAGAAATTGTGGTGTTTAGGGCTTAAATAAGCATTTTTGGGGAGCGACATCGGTACTATATTCGTGTCTAGTACCGATTTTCTGTAACTCGTGAGGTATTAAAAGGTCATAAATAAGGAGCGCACAACAGGCCGGACCACTGGCTTAAGTGTATGTCCATGAGACGTTTAAACGTCTCCTCTCTTCAACCTAACCTATCCTAACCTAAGCCTTAAATACCACAATTTCTAAGAACTTTAGCTGAAACTTTGCAGGTTATATTCTATTTTGGCAAGAATTCATCTCAATAATAGAAATTAATTATATATGTTGTTGTAGTCCTTGTGTAGATGTAGCTCTTAAAAAGCTATTTTAAGCCATAAATGCCACATTTTCCAGGTGAAGAGTTTGACTAAAGAAATTGAGGCCTTAAAATTGCAGCGTTCGTTTTTTTAATAATTTACTTAAACAAAAACGATCGTTTCATGATTTGCTCCATATCCAAAGATGTTTCCAGTAATAAAATTGTATGCAATATATAAGATTCGGCATGGCCGAATTTAACGCCTTTGCTTGTTATTTCTAAATTTTATTTTTTGTATTTTAGGCCAAATTACCCTATTCAATATAGCCAAGTTCCACGATGACCTTTTTTGTATTTCTCGAGAAATAATTAAATCGTTATGGAAGGTTTATCCCAGTATTTTCTAAAATGTTCAAAAGGTCGGATTTAAACGCAAAAAAATAAAAAATAATCACTTTTGAGTAGCACACAAAAGTAGTGTCATGACGTCAACAGTTCTGTACCTCAAGGAAACAAATCTTAAAAATTTCCTTAAAGTCGCGCAAGGACGATCTTTGCAAAAAGTAGAACATTTTTATTTTTTTCCTAGCTTTTCTTAAAATACTTGCTTAAAGGTGAAGTTGGGGATTGTAATTGATGCTAATGGTGCATTAGGTATTAGAGTACATTGTAACTAGGTTTTAGGGTAAAGGACATGGCCTTCTACTTTTCCTGCAACGTTGAATTTAAACATTTTAAAGTATGTAAGAAATTATTTTAAAATCTGTAGTCTCTTTAAAAGTTATGTACTTTTTGTAACTGCAAGTAAAATATATATTTTGTAAAAATTATTGAGTAGATGTGTGTTGTTACAAAAAGTACATAACTTTTTAAAAAGCCTACAGAATTTGGCGACGTTGGTGCTTATGAATGGTTTAAATTTCTGCTTATAGCAAAAATAAAAAATAATTTGGTTTCGACACCCTGTACCACAGTGTGGTGTAGGGTATAAAAATATTATGATTTAGTTCAGATTTAGATATAGCCCCCATATATATGTTAGCCCCGCTGTAAAAACTTTATTTTATATCCGATCAGTATGAAATTCGGCAAAAAGAGTTGTCTTATTATATGAATGAACACTGTTAAATTTGTGAATCGAAATCGGTTCAGATTTAGATATAGCCCCCGTAGATACGTTATCCCCGATTTGACATGTAAGCGCAGTAAAAATGTTATTTTATATCCGATCAGTACGACATTCGGCAGAAAGAGGTTTCTTATTATAGGAATAAACACTGTTAAATTTGGAATAAATCGGTTCAGATTTAGATATATAGCCCCATATATACGTTTCCCCCGATTTGACATGTAAACGCTGTAAAAACTGTATTTTATATCCGATCAGTGTGAAATTCGGCAGAAAGAGGTTTCCTAGTATATGAAACAACACTTTCAAATTTGGAAGAAATCGGTTCAGATTTAGATATAGCCCCCATATATACGTTACCCCCGATTTCACATGTAAGCACTGTAAAAATGTTATTTAATATCCGATAAACGCTGTAAAAACTGTATTTTATATCCGATCAGTGTGAAATTTGGCAGAAAGAGGTTTCCTAGTATATGAAAGAACACTTTCAAATTTGGAAGAAATCGGTTCAGATTTAGTTATAGCCCCCATATATGTATATGTTACTCCCGATTTGACATGTAAGCGCCATAGGAGTTGTACTTAACTTCCGTTATTTCTCAATTTAGGAACGAATATTCCTTAATTTAGCGATTATCGGTTCAGAATTAGATAATATGTTCCTACCTATTTACCAATTATTCCAAATTATTATCGCAATGACCCTTATCGCATTGTTTGGGAGGTGTAGAGTATTATGTAGTCGGCCCGCCCGACTTTCTGCCTTTCCTTACTGGTTTTTTATTTACAATTAACATGGTGCGTTTAATATGGACCACCCTTTATAACACTCATGCCAAATATATCTTTCTGATACTTTTACTAAAATAGTACCCAAAATATTGAATTTTTAAATTAAATTTAAAATGTAACGCCCACTGTTACTATCAGGCCAGTTTGTCCTAAGATAGCACATATACAATTTCAGCAAGAGTTACTACATAACCTGATTTTCATTATTAAGGAATTTAACACAAATTTAAACATTTCATTAAACGTTGATAGCCTTTTCTTAAAAACTACATGTTTCGACATGTTTTGGAATGGAGATATCCATATGTAATTGGGTATAGGGGACGTTTCTAAGCAAATTTAGGCGAACATTAACGGATACCGCTCATTCTCCATCACAAGTAATCTGAAACTATAGGAAATCAATATTTTCAAGGTGTTTCAAAGAGATGAACAAAGTCAACATAGCCACATACTATGGATGAAAGAGTATAAATATACAAATTGCCACATTAAAACATTTTTCTTTAATTACACTTCGAGCGGCTATCATTTATTAGTCCTAACAACTATTTCATATATTCCAATAAAAAGGAAAGTGACTTAATATTACACCAGTCTAACAGAAATATTCAGAATCTTAAATTCAACTTATAACAGCTTGTTTATATTACCAACAGTGTAATTTCGCTCAGCAATAAAATACGCACCAACAGCAGCGAAAGGGAAATGATCTGAATCGTATGGCAGCAACAACAGCAGAAACAGCAATAACATGTACAACAACAATACCATCAGCCGTTCTACTGAACGAGCAAGCGAGCAACTTGTTTGAGAAATGGCATTTATTTCATGTTTTCAATTATAACGAACAACAACGACACACGTTGGAAATGTGTCACGTTACTTCGTTATGATTGTGGGAGTATTGGTGGGGGTGTTGTTGGGAGAAATGTTACCGAATAAAGAGGTGGTAATGCTGCCGAAGATGGTATGAGTGAGAGATGGTCGGTCGTGTAACATTTATTGTACCCAATTGTAAGAGTACACGAGTGCGTATGTGTGATTTTATATTTGCTCGAGTTAGTGCGTGTGTATGAAAATCCCTTTGCTTTAGTGTGTACGAACTTTGCGTAGCTATACGAGTGGGTGAAAGAGTGAGTGGCTGACTGAGAGTATGCTTGAGAGTGTGCATAGTCTGTGAACTGTAAAACAAGCATATGAACGTATGCAAACACAAACGGCAAATATTCTGCACAAACATTCACACCCCCACTTACGACACAACACAGCACAACAAAGTCCATGCTCTCACGTAGTCATTCCATTCTCCTGCCACCGCACACTCGGATTCTCCGGTAACAATATAACAATGATACTTAATATCCGTATAAACCAAGAGGGAGGTATGTGGTGCGTGTTAGGAGTTGCTGTTGAGTAGTCTATATATACGATTATTCATTCATACATACAAATTGATCTGGTTATGGGTGCATGGGTGAATGGTTGAGTAAGGCATTTATAACTACCTTGCAGATTGGGTTTGGGGGGACTCTGGTTTCTGTATTTATTAATAATTAAATTGTTGTTATTACCATTGTTATTGTTGTTACTGATGTTGCCATAACCAGATATGTTGTATGCTGAATTTATTTTAATATGACTTTATTTTTAGTTATGGCCTTGTATGCATTCCAGTGGGTGAATGTGAAGGAGTACATGTGTGTTGTGCTTTTTGGATGAGTGTATTGGTGTATGGGAAAATAAAATTTATTGCTTTTGCTGCTGCGTCTGACGATGCCACTGCGTACATATATACATACATACATTCGAACATTCAACGCTGTTTTGGTGACTTGTTTATTTACAGCAATTGTCATTAACACTTTTTTGGGTTATTATCGCCACCGCATTGTTTTGTGTTCATTTAAACTTATTTCATTTAGTTCGGTTTCATTTTCTCAATAACGGCGATGACTTTATATATTTTTTTAACGAATAAAACAAGTAAGCCTTTAATGTTTTTGTGAAATTATTTTTTTTTGTTAATAAATATACCAAGCCAGATATTTGCACTGTGACATCTTCACTAATACACTGAGAAGGACATAAGTATTCATACACATACAATAAATAACAGATTTAATTCAAACTGTTTCAAAACTAAAGGCTGCAGCGTGATATTTAATTGAAGAAAAGTAATATTTATAATATAATGGGTGATCCATTTCGAGGCTCCTACTTTTTTAAAGAAAAAAACACAGAAAATTCAAATTGAATGGGGAATGTTTATTATCATTTGAAAGAACATTCTTTGGCATTTATTTTTTGTAGATTATGTCTATCAAATGTTGGCCGCGGCTACGCCTCAGATGGTCCATCCGTTGAGTTAAATTTTCTATGACTCGTTCGAGCGAATGACACACGTGATGTTTCGCTCCAAGGCCTGAATCGAAGCGGGTTTGTCCGACTTCGACTGAATCGAAGCGGGGTCGACTGGAAAGTGTTTTTTTACCAGTCCAAATGCTCGAACGAGTCAAAGAAAATTGGACTCAAAGGATGGACCATCAGAGACGTAACCGCGGCCAACATTTGATACACATAATCTTCACAAAATAAATGACAAAGAATGTTCTTTCAAATGAAAATAAACATTCCCCATTCAATTTGAATTTTCTATGTTTTTTTCTTTAAAAAGGTAGGGAACCTCGAAATGGATCATTTCAAAAAAAAATTTAGAAAAAAGAAACCGGTATGAAAAGACCGAAAGTCGGGCGGGCCGACTATATAATACCCTACACCTCCCTAATAATGCGAAAATGGCTATTGCGTGCATTAATTGGTTTAAAAAGGTACTTCATAGCTTCACCTCCTCATCAAGGCTTATTCCAAACAGGAGCTAAAGATGTTAAACTTTAGAACTAGATTATAAAAAACTAGACACCTCTAAGTTGTATGGGAGGTATGGGTGCGTGGCAACTTCGTCACTTTTTCTCAAGATGATAGCGACCAATAAACTAATACTATGTATGGAATTGTAAACGACTTCGAATGGTAGCATAGAAGTTATGAGCTAATCAATATTTCACAAAATGATTACCCTTCGTGGGGGAGGTACTCGAAGGAGTGGACCAACAAAGCCCGTCTTTGCGTTTATCCTGAGATCGAAAAACAAATTTTGACCCATACCAAATATGAAATCAATCACCATCGGCTTATCTTATCGAAAGTTTTCGTGCGCACCAAATAGACAGACAGACGAACAGGCTGACGGACATGGCCCCAAACGGATTTTAGCCAAATATTCTTGGGGTCTCTTAGGTCACTCCATCGATATTTCTCACTTTTGGCTCGCTGCTTCTGATATATACCCTTGTTCACAACAGTGGGGGTACAAAAACTGGATTATGTTGAAATTATCTTAGTTCTACCAAAAAGGGCTATAATTTCTACATTTATCAAAAGATTTTCAAATAGTAATTTTTCTCCGTTTGGAAGCTCGCTTTCAAGAAATGGAACAAACTAATTTTTTGTGATTTTTTTTTTTTGGAAAAAATCTATTTTTTTCTAGAAATTTTAACGACCGTTACAAAACTTCTGTTTCCACGTGGAAGTGCCTTGATGAAAATTTGTAGGAATTATAATTCTTAATTATACCCTCACTTTAGTGATACGAGGGTATATATCATTTGCTACGGCCAAAAGTGTAACACATCGAAGGAGTGACGTAAGGCCCTAAGTATGTTCGCGGATACTCATTTTGGGTCATTCTAAGTCGAATGAGCAATGTCCGTCCGTCCGTCTGTCTGTCTGCTGGCTTGTGCGCACGATAACTCTCGAAAGGGAAGAAATGAGTACCTTAAGACCCCAAGTAAATCGACTTCAATTTGGGTATGTGGTAATATTTTTTTCTATCTCCAGGTTAGTTCGAAGATGGGCCATATTGATCCACTCCTTCTAGTACCCCCACACAAAGGGTTACAATTTAGTGATTCGTTAATAACTTCTACACTACTCATTCGAATCATCTGGAATTCTACACATAATATAAGATTATTAGTCACTATTACCTCGAGAAAAATGGGCGAAGTTGCCGCGCCCCTTTTGGTACCTCTCACACAAATAGGTCGTTTTCCACCAAAAGTTAACTGTTATAACTTGAATACCTGTGCCTACAAAGACTTGAAATTTTGTACAGTGTAATGGTTGTATAGTACCTACAATCCAGTGAAAAATGGACGAAGTTGCCTAACCCCTTCTGGTACCTTTCACAGTAGTGTAATTCTTTTATAGTACCTATGTACACTCGGGTGTTATTGCCATTCCCTTTTGTACCTCCCACACAAATGTACCATTTTATACAAAAAGTTAAGAACTTATAGCGTGAGGACCAATGCACGAAAATAAAACAAAAGTTTGCACAGTATAACATTTTTAAAGTACATATAGCCTATGAAAAATGGGCGTTATCAACACGATCTTTTTGGTACTTCCCACAAATAATTGCCAAATCATACCAAAATTGAATAGATCATAACATTAATGTACCAGTGCACATAAACGCTTAGAATTCGGTACAGTGCAATATATTTGAAGTATCTACTGTTTAGCGCAAAATAGGAGTATTTGTTAAACTCCCTCTGGTACCTCCCATACAATTTGACAGATTAATTCATGTAATATTTCATATTACAGTACTCACAAAGTGAGGGTATACTTTAGTCGGTTTACCCGACTGAAACTGTCTTATTAGTTTTCTAAATTTGTTTGTAGAAAAAATGGACTAGTCGTTCTCGAGTTATGTCAAACAAACAAAACCCCAAACGTGACAAATTCCACTATATGATAATTACTAACTTAAAATCAGTATATCTCGATTCCTAGAGGCGACCCAGTAAAACGGAGGGAGGCGTATAACTTTTGATTGACCGATATTACTTTTCCCGGTAGTCAGAACCTCCGACGATTTTGGATGTCGCACAGTGTTATCAACAAATTAGGTATTCGTATTCGTTCCTAAATAAAGAAATGTTTTCTGCCATACTTTGTAATGATCGGAAGTAAAGTAAAACATTACACCAAGTTGGAAGGAACAAATATATATGCGTGCTATATCTAAATCTGAACCGATTTTCCCCAAATTTGGCAGTGTTCCTAAAAGTAAGAATACAAAATTTTCTGCCTAATTTCCTACTGATCGGGTATAAAATACAGTTTCAACAACGATTATATGTCAAATAGGGGGTACCTTATATATGGCGACTATATCTAAATCTGAACCGATTTTCTTCAAATTTATTTAAGTAAAAAGAAAATTGGAAACATAAATTAAAAAAATATATATATTTTTTTATTTATTGGGTAATAATTTTAAAATATAAAAACCTTAAAATTGTACGAACAAAATCTAAAATTGGCAAAAATAATTTTTGAACTCAACTTTGTTACCTTTCTAAAAATTTTAACTTTGAAAACTCATAACTAAGCTATTTTTTAACATTGATGGAAAATAACTAAAATCTATATCTAAAAATCTTTTTTATAATTTCAAAATATAATCTTTGATTATTCCTTTAGATAATTCAATAGGACTTAATTTCCTCTAGGCACCACTATGGCTTCTAGGGGTAAAAAAGACATGGTTTCAGAAATTAAAAAAAAAATTAAGAAAAATTTTTTTTTGTTGGGTAATAATTTAAAAAAATAAAAACCTTAAAAAAAGAACCAAAAAACATCTAAGATTGGTAAACATATTTTTTTAGTTACCATAAAATTTGTATACAAATTTTAACTTCGATAACCCATAACTAAGCTCCTACAAGGCGTAGCACCGTTTCCAAACACTCATTGTATAGCCTGAACAATTATCTATCATATGCCATTTAAATTTTTCGATTATCTTATTCGTATCAAAAGATATGATTTTTGCAACGAAAAAAAACGCCACTGTGCGTCGCTAACGTCATTCAAAATTTCCTGAGCGATTCCCATGCGACGGTATTTCGTTCAAAATTTTTCTAGTATTGATTCGACGATTCTCCATAAAAATGTTCTTCATTTTCTCAATATTTTTATCGGTTTTTGATGTGATGGACCTTCCAAGACGAGCCTTATCATTGACATCTTCTCGATCTTCTTTGAAAAGTTGGTTCCACTTGTAAACATTTTTCTGACTCAGAGTACAATTGCCATATGCCATTCTCAACAGTGCTTTTTAACTCTTAATTCCATTTCTTTCACAAAATTTTATGCAAATTCTTTGATCCATTTTTTCCACAGCAGACAATTGCCGAACAAGCAAAAGACTCTAACTGTTATGTCAGTCACAAACAATCTAAACTAAACACATAGAAACTCAACTAAGAACATATGTTTGAGACGAGTGTACCAACATAAAAAAAAAGAAACAAATAATGCTAATCGAATTCACGTAGCTCGAGAATTTTCAAAATTCACCTTTTCTATAGACCGTATATGTATATGGGAGCCATATATAAATCTTTACCGATTTCAACCAAATTGTGCCAAAAGAAAGATATCTGCAAAGTTTCGTTGTGATCAGACCATAATTGCGACCTTTACTTTGATTACAAGACGGACATAAATCAACTCAGAAAGTGATTCTAAGTTGATCGGTATAATAAACAATGGGTCTATTTCTTCTCCTTTTGGGTGTTACAAACAAATACACAAAGTATTAATACGCTCTACCACAGTGTGGTGTAAGCTATGCAAAATAAAGTGCTCTAAAATTTTTTAATTGAAAAAGGAAAAATGTTCGGTTAATCATCTCATTGTGGTCGAAGGCCAAATTCAGGCGGATTATCAGTTTATGGCCGAAGGCCGGAGCCGATAAATCGGTCGAAATCTAAACATTGCCTCTAAATGTTTCATAAATGTTTAAATGCTCCAAACAAAATATCCTATATGTCGATTTTTTTAAAAACCATTTACCACGTCATGGCCTTTTCACATATACGATTTTTGTTATGATATATTGGTGGTAAATAATTAAAAGAAAAAGAAAATATCTGAGATATTTAATATATCGCGATTTGACGACATAGCAATGTTTTTTGCCTCTCTTGAAAACTATTAATCTAAACTTTTTAAAAAACAAATAGGTGTTTTCTTTGGCGCACCTACGATGTATAACATTACAGAAATATATAATATTACAATTATTCCGTAAGACAAGTAGATGAGGCTATCCACCATTTACAGCGAATATTTCTCGTTTGTATGTGAATTTTTAGCCCATTCAATTATTATATATAATTTGTGTGTATATGAGATATGACGACAAAATCGGGCAGAGTGGACAACTTAATGATTTTTTACCATTTCATTTCATTTTACTCAATTTTATTGTTGAGTTGGCTTTTATTGTTATTAATTAATTGGAGTTTTTCATCTACTCAGATATACCTCATCTACATTGCGCAATAATGAAATGTTGCTCATGATGATGATTACTTTCTCATGGCGTTAGCATTTTGAATGTGTATTTTATGATGGCAAATTATATGATTTGTAAAATATCCTATTTGTTATTGATACATATAATTTAAAATTGCTTAATTTGAAGAGTGCTCAAACAACAAAAACTATAATATACATTAAAGAAGATATAGTACATACATTGAATGGTTGAGTGAATGCTGCGGTCTGTTTATATTCTATAAACGAACGATGTATTCTATTAAAATTTAGTTAACGCTTCATTTATTTTATGGCATGTTTGTAGACATCATGAAATATGCAAAAAGCGAATTAATGAATGAAGCCTTTGCTGCCTTTGTCTAACTTTATGTTGAGATAAAAAATTAATTTAGATAAAATGGAAAGTATTTTAAAATTATTGCAGAACCGCTGTTGGAATCTTTGATCTTTTCAGCAAATAATTTTGTCAGTGGTTTAGTGACAATTAATGTTGTTCTAAACTCTACAAATTAAAGCCTATTATATTAGGGTTATATTTTAAAAACCTTTTCAATAGATTGGCCTATTTTGTTTCATTAAATTTTTTATTGGATTTTAAAGTTTTTTTAACCCTAAATATTTAATAAAGTTATGAAAATTATATTATTGAAACCTTTGCAATAGATTGTTATTTTTGTTTTGTATACTTAATATGGAAATATTAACCACATTTTTTATTTTGTTAAAAAATTGCATTTATTCGCTGTTTTGTTTTGCTTATATTAATAATTTTAGTTGGTTTTTTGTTTTCAATTGTTCAGCTTAAATTTATCGCTTAATAGTTTTTTGTTTCAAAACCCGAAAAAAATTGCTGAAGTTTGGTTTTGCTTTGCATTTCTCGTTTTTTATTTGCAGTTTTTGTTTAGTTTTGTACTCGTATGCGGTGAAGCATATTCATATTTAGTTGCTCGTTTAAATTACTTTTAATTATTACGCTTGATTGTTTCGGTGTTTATTGTTATGGAATAATTGCGTTTATTTTGCAAACATAAATCCCCTTGATTTGATGCTGTTATATCAGAAGGCAAAATTAAATACGTGAAATTTATTGAAATATTAAAACTGTACAATTTTCATATAGATTTCGAATAATTGTGGGTTTTAGTTGTTTAAAGTTTTTTGCCATTGAATTTTCGAAAATTTCAATAAAATCTTTGTATATGTAGAGTTAGTTGTAGTTGTAAAAATGCTTCTATTTTCTCTTGTCAATCTTATTTATTCTATTTAAGTTGAATTGCAGAAGTTTATAGTTGTATTATTATCGATATACTGCATTTATTATAACATAAGATACAATTGAAGCATTATTGACATTATAAGTTGTTAAAGATAATTTCATATTGAATTCAATTTAATTTTTATATTTTTTGGTCCTAAATACGCTTTTTACTGGCTAATCTTTTTTGACAAAAATTATATGTCTTGAAGTCCTTTCATCAATTTATTAACAATAAATCGATTCTCAATTTATTTATTTTTAATATTTCGACTAACTTCTTTCAGAACAATATAAATTTCCCTATCAAAAGTTGTAATTTCATGCTTGAAATTACTAGTCAACTGCATTGAACTAATAAACGAATTATTTTTCAGGTAGTCCAATCTTTATATATAAAATTTTTTGTACGTTTGTTAGTAACGCATGATCTCCGAAACCATAAAAGCGAATGGGCTGAAAATTTAACAATGTATTCAGTTTAGGGTCATTTGTGTTTTAGAATTGTTTTCACCGCGATAAATTGCGGATTGGTCAAGTCATTTGCAAAATTCGCATTTCCAGAGCGATTTGACTGCAATTTAAAATGTACGAGTATGTGTGGTTTGTCTTGATAATAGTTTGCATGTATGACCCTAACCGGCAGATGGCGCTGTAGTGGACATATGGTCAATATACATTTTTTTATGATTTTTTCCTGAAACTCGGGATGTCTGTATTTTTTAATGAAATATCAATGAACCAAACGAATACATCCCAAACGGGACGGGCAGGACAACGTCTGCTGGGGTCAGCTAGTATTAAATATAAACCAATATGTAGAGACAGAAAGTCGTGGGGGGCCGACTATATAATACTCTACACCTCCCTAACAAGGCGAAAAGAGGCATTGCGATAATAATTTAGAGTAATTGGTTTCCTTTCAGTTAACAAAGTACTAAACTAAACGTCTTCATCAAGGCTTATTCCAACGAGGAGTAGAAGATGTTGATCATAATAAACATAATGTGAAATGATAGCATTTCTTTCATAGATTCAGAACCGGAAGGAACAAATAGGCGGGACTGTAGATTTTCGTCAACATGGATCAAAACCTTATTCCTGTCAGGAAGGAACTTATATATGGATAGTTATTTCTCAAGTGTCACAGGTCAAAAATTATATCTTTCTCAAATTCTTGGAAAATGTTGCCCTAGTATGTGGGAGTAATGACCCACAATATTAAAACAATTAAATGAAAATTGGAGGCAGTTGGCAAGGTCAAAGTTCGGAAAAATCGATTTTTTGCTCTGTGCTCTGTAATGGTTTTTCAAGATAATTTTAATGCTACCATTCGTAAGAAATTGAAAATAGAAAATATTTTTTCTTAAAGGATTTACCATGCCCTTTTCATAAAAAATATAAATTTTATCTCAAACAAAATAATTCGTTCAATTTTCGCGGAAATGAAAATATAAATTGCGATATCTCAGAATCGATCTAATTTTCTTTCCTTTTTTTTATAAAAAGTGGTCCATATGTACTCTACCGATGCTGTAAATTTTGGAGTGGGACCGACTTTGGTTCAGAAGTTACATTATAATAACTTGAAATCTTTTCAAAATTACAAAGAAAAAATATTTGAGTGTGTTTTCAAATATATTTTGTATGTTGATTTTTTATTCAAATATTTTTTCTTTGTAATTTGGTGAAGATTTTCAGTTTTTACAGTGCAACTTCTGAACAAAAGTCGGTCCCACTCAAAAAGTTACAGCATCGGTATGGTACATATGGACCATTTTTTATAAAAAATTTAAATTTATTCTGAGATATCACAATTTATATTTTTATTTCCGCGAATGTTGAACGAAATAAATTGTTTAAAATACAATTAACCAAATTCGTACGATTCGTGAGATCGTGCCATAATTGCCACCGTACTTTGATTACAAGAATACATGACAGACAGACGGACATAGCTAAATCACCTTAGACAGTGATTCTGAATCGATCGGTATAATAAGCGATTGATCTACTTCTTCCTCTTTTTGGCGTTACAAACAAATGCACAAAGTTATAATACCCTGTACCACACTGTTGTTTAGGGTATACAAAATTGTTTTGTATTTACGGCAACATACCTGCAGCTGTCTGATCTATTTGCCATGCATGCGTATGAGGGTTGTAATCACACAGAAAATATTAAGTATTCGAATATTGATCTCATTTGTCTCACTACAAAACAAAATAATAAACAAATGATGTCTGATATAAACAAGTAAAAGCGTTAAGTTCAGCCATGCCGAATCTTACATACCCTCCACCATGGATTGCATTAATTTTTAGTACTGGAAAAATCTTTGGATATGGAGCAAATCATGAAACGATCCATTTTGTTTGAGTAAATTATTAAAAAACGAAAGCTGCAATTTTTAGGCCGCAAATTCTTTAGCCAAACTCTTCACCTGAAAATGTGGTATTTATGGCTTAAAATAGCTTTTTTAAGATCTACATCTACACGGGGACTACAACATAAAAACATTTTATTTGTATGATTTGAAATGAATTCTTGCCAAAATAGAATTTATGGCTTAAATAAGTCTTTTTGGGAGTGACATCTATAGCTGGACTATAACAAAATATAAATTGATTTAAAATATTTTTACTGCGATGAATTCTTGTCTTAATTAAATACACTGGAATTCCAAACAACCTGAATCGATAAGAAATATTTCTACCAAATTTTATCAACCTATACTATAAATAGAGCTACTATTATTACGGACTGTAGCGTGATAACAACAGACGGACGGACAGACGGACAGACGGACAGACGGACAGACGGACATGTTTAAATCGTCTTACAATTTTACGACGATTAAGAATATATATACTTTATGGGGTCACAGATCAATATTTAGAGTTGTTACAAACGGAGTAATAAAATCAAAAATTTCACATACATGCTTTTCTTTGCATAAAAAACAAAAGGGTTTCGAACGAATTGTTTTTGAAGGTACACGCTTTTCATTTTTTCATAAGAAAAGGTTTAGAACAGTCTACGTCTGCATTTAAACAATCTGCTGCTTTCTTTTCATTAAAAAAAAAGATTCAAAGACTTGTTTCCTACAGCTGAAAGAGGGTCGAAAAAGACCCCTAAAAATTGAATATACTCTGAATAGCTCCTTGGTAATTGTTTTCGCTTTTCCAAACTAAATATGACAACAGAGACATTCTCGTATATTACAGATCTGAGCGACATCTCTGCGTATGAGTGTTGTAACCATTTCATGAATATTAAGTATACGCATGAATGGTACTACAAAACTACACCAAAAAATAAATTACGTGTCTGCTAGCCGGAGCATTTACCATACCGTAGCTTTGTACGAGTATAATAGATCATACAAAGGTCAAGGTCCAGCAAAGCAGAATGATCAGTTATATCAACTTTTCCAATTAAAATGTAGTACAGTGGTCCCAAGCACCCATTTCTTTGGCCAAAAGTTCGGAAAATTTAAAAACGTCAAATGCAAATGAGTAAAATAATACAAAAATGCTAAATCTGCAACAAATTAGGGTGATATAAGAAACCAGTAAGGAAAGGCTAAAGTCGGGCGGGGCCGACTATATAATACCCTACACCACTCTCGTAATATTGAATAGCTCTGAAATATAATTTTTTTAATTCATGTATAAATTGTTTACATAAATTTACTTTGGGGACATTTTATACTTAAATAATACCCTGTACCACAAATAAAATACAGCTTCTACAGGACTAAAGACCCAAATCGGATGAAACAGTTATATGGGAGCTATAGCTAAATCTTAACCGATTTTCTTAAAATTCGGCAATGTTAGTCCATGGATCAAGAAACTCTACCATTCTAAATATCAAAACGATTGATGTAAACTACAGCATCTATATAGGACTAAAGGGTCAAATCGGACGAAAGATATGTATGGGAGCTATATCTAAATATTAACCGATTTTCTTCAAATTCGGCAATGTTGCTTCATGGATCAAGAAACTCTACGATTCTAAATTTCAAAACGACCGACCACTCAACATTAAGCGGAGAAAATCTTTGTGGAATGTTTGAAAAATGTGCAATCCTTTTTAGGCATATCTTAAAAAAATTCGTTAATAACGTCCTGCAATTGGACACAGAGATTTTTCCTACACGCTGAAAAAAAATTGCTTCTGTAGCATATTGTTCCAAACATATTCTGCTGGAAACATGCATATGTTTAGGGTACAGTCCAAATATATTTGACACGCACAAATATTATATTTTTGGGAGTATTTTGTTCTAAACAAAATTATGTTTTTATCCTAATATTTTTTTATATGAAAATAATATTTCCGAAACAATGATTAATTTGTATTTAAATATTTTGGAAATATGTAGATGCCTTAATTTGTAAATTTAAGGTTTAATTTTTTAGAAATTTTATATGTTTCTAAATTCTATAAAAATTTAAATCGTATAATCTTTGTCAACGACAAATAGCATTGATGGATTGACAATTGGACTATTTATAAATTAAAAATTAGTGCTGTAAAACAAAAGAAAATGCTTCTTACGGCATTTTTAACTATAAAATATAACACGAAATTTAGGAAAAAATAGAATTAAAAATTGACAAAGTCAGCAAAACTGAAACATTTTTTTAAATGTAATGTATTTGGATAAATTCTTAAACAATATCTTTGTTTGTGTCTAAACACATATTTTATTTGTGACAGTCAGTTCGCAAAAGTATTTTGTTGTAATATATTAATAAATGCGTTCCAAACAAAATTTTTTGATTATCAAATGAAATATATTTGTTCAAAAATATATAATATTTAAAAATTTTGGTTACAAGTATATTTTCTTTGAATTCAAACATATCAAAAATGACGATTTTCCTCCGTGTAAGGTAAAGATAGATATTATTTTTTGGTTGGAACTACAATGAATTTGACCTTTTTTAATTATTTACTATATTTCAACGATGTACAGAGCATATAATTGAACGATGTACAGAAATATAATTGTTCAAAAATATATAATATTTAAAAATTTTGGTTACAAGTATATTTTCTTTGAATTCAAACATATCAAAAATGACGATTTTCCTCCGTGTAAGGTAAAGATAGATATTATTTTTTGGTTGGAACTACAATGAATTTGATCTTTTTTAATTATTTACTATATTTCAACGATGTACAGAGCATTTATTTGCCTATTCGACATTCGAATTTTGGCGACTAAACGGGGCAAAATCGCCGTTTTTGATATGTTTGAATAGAAAGAAAATATATTCGGAACAGAGATTATTAAATATTATATATTTCTAATTAAATACATTTTATTTAAAAATGATTAAAGTTTACTTGGTGCGCATATGTTAATATATTACAATAAAATATATTTTCGAACTAACATTTTCAAATAAAATATGTGTTTAGGAAGAAATAAAATTATTATTTAGAAATTTCTCCAAATATATTCTATTTAAAATAATTCAAAACTTTGCTGAATTTTTCGAATTTTTGTTTTAATTTTTCTTGATTTCGTGTTATGTCTTTTGTTTTAAATCACTCATAATTTATTTCTAAATATCAATCTAATCAATCTAATCAATCCATCGATCAATTTATACTAATGCAAGATTATACGATTTCAATTATAAAGAAAATTTTACTAACATTTAAAATTTCCAAAGAAATGATATTGAATTGCTGTAAAACTTAAAACTTGCATTAAGTTTATAATATCGATATATTTTTTGAATACTTAAATGTTAATAAATCTTTACTTCGGAAATAATAGTCCCAAATAAAACAAAAATAATTGGATGGAAATGAAGATTGGTTTAGACCAACATCTACCCAAATAAATAATATTTGTTGTGGCAAATATTACATATTTATAGTGCACCCTAAACATATATATGTAACAAGCAGAATATGTTTGGAACAATATACTACAGAAGTGATTTTTTTTCAGCGTGATTACATATAATTGTATTAAAATGAAATAACTTCTTAACATTTTGGCCATCTCCTTTCTATTTCTTGAGGCACTAAGAATACAACCGATTTCACGGAATCCAGTCCACATCTGAATGATATCTATCCACGCCATTTCCCTCCTTCCTTTGGCAGGTTTCCGTCTATTTTTGCTTTTGTGATGATTTGAGATCATTTATATTTTAGGTTTCACATGATGTGTCCAAGGTTAGCCGTTTTCCTCTTCTTTAAAGTTGTACCTAGTTCTCCATTGATGTGTATCCTTCGAGATAGTTTATATATTTGCCATAGCTGCGTATGGGTGTTATAACAATTCTCCAATGACGTGTTCGATTATTGAAAAATTGCAATGATTTCTTTACCCTTTTCTTGAAAATTGCATTTTCCTAACACATTTAAGAAATTTGAAAATTGTCTTTACCTCAAGTAAAAAAGTTTTTACGACACAGACTACACCATTATTCGGGTTTGTAAATCTTATTTGTAGGACTTTTACATTGCAAAACAATTTCGCCTGTCTTCTCCTAATAATGCTTCGTGAACATCCCAGTTTTAGTTTTATGATATGTAAAAATAGAGATCGTGAACCACATATTTTAGCATAACTCGAGAACCATTTATCCGATTTATCTTTAACTCTATCTAATATCTTGCAAGATATTGCGAAAAATTCTTTTTTTTTTGACAAAATTGTAATAATATTTTAATAAAAACCTCATACAAATATGGAAAAATGAGCTATTATAATATATTCTATCGTAAAGTCTGGTCGTTCGGGAATAAAATGAGACTATTCAGAAGAAAATCAATACTTAATTTAAAAAGTTGTAGGTGATTTATTAAGTCAATATATGCATAAGTAATACAGGTTTATACAGGGTTTTCCAATAAGAGTGATATGATTTCTTTGAAAAAAAACAAAAGTTTTGTATTTAATGTGAAGCACAGTCGATACAATTAAGTTCTAAATAAAACGCCATTCATATGGCCTTCACGACTTCTTCTGCAGGAACGAATTCGATGAACCCAATTTTCGAGCACTTTTTCCACTTCAATATTGACTTGTAAAGCTTGAAGAGAGTCCGATTTATTTCGAATGACCAATGACTTCAATTAACCCCACAAGAAATAGTCTAATGGTGTTAAATCACAACTTCTTGGAGGCCATTCAATATCAAAATTTCTCGAAATAATCGAATCTCCAAACTTTTCTCGCAACAATTCAACTGTTTCATTTGTTGTGTGGCTCGTAGCCACAATCGGCCAATGGCAAAAAGATAGCCCTTAACGAGAGCTAAAATATTGTTAATGGGTGTCAAGGTCGACTGGAAAGTTTTTTTTTTGTTTGGTTTTAAGAAAAAATGGACTTAGCATCATTTTCAAATGTAAACAGAAAGTTTATTTTTTCTCTAGCTCCTAACGCCATTCGTCGGATCGGGAATCGACCAATGGCAAAAATATAGCTCTTAACGAGAGCTAAAATAGTTTACATGGGTGTCAAGGTCGTAGGTCGACTGGAAAGAACGACCAATTTTGATAATAAAACTCAATAATTTGTAAACGTTGTTCTTGCGTATATCTCTCCATGATGAAATTGTAAACACTACTGAATACAATGAAAAACAAATGACAGATCATGACATATTACAAATGGCCGAAACGTTACTTCAAAATCATATCATCCCTATTGGAAAACCCATTACTTAAATAAATATATAATTTTTGATTTTTTTTCAACTTTCTTTTTCGCAACACTGTTTTTGGCAGCTCAGCTGTTTCAGCGTAACATGTTACAGTCCAATATGTTCAGTTTGGCCGCCTGTGTCGTGCAATTTAACGCCTTTGGATTATTTTTTGTGGGGCTATGTTAAGGCTGACGCACTGGAAGCCAATATTGAAGAATTTATTCGTGAGATACCGGCCGATATGTTGGCGAGAGTACGCCAAAATTAGACCCAGCTTATGAACCATTTGAGGCGCAGCTGCGGTCAACATTAAATGAAATCATCTTTAAATATTGAATTATATAAGTACAGACCGTTCTATTGTTTCAAATACAGATTTCACACATTTCTCTAAATTTTATGTGTTTTCTTTAAATAAAATCTTAAGAAATCACTCGTTTTATTAAAAAAATATATATAATTATGTCTTAAATAAAAAAGTTATAATGAACTCAAACCCCTTTGGCCATTTCGGGTCACCCTGTACAAGGAAAACATCGAAATAGCTGATATATTTGAGTGCTATAAGAATTCCCTAATGACAACTTCGATTCTTGAAAAAATTCTTTTTCAAAAACTGCATTCTTCTAACACATTTTGTAAATTTGAAAATTGCCTTTGCTCCAAGTACAAAAGTTTTTATGGCACAATCTAAATTATTATTCGAGTTAGTAAAATTTATTTGATTGACTTCTAAATTGCAAAACAATTTCGCCTGTCTCTTCCGCTGAGAGCACATCCGAGTTTTAGTTTTACGATCCAGGAAGTAGACCCCCATTAATTGAGTTGACTACCGCTGCAGCATTTAAGCCTTTCGGCGCACAACCAATCAAGTGGTGGACGAGCGCCCCAACCAGGACGACCGTCGAACATTACAATAGGATAATTTAAATTGCAAATTATTTTATGTTTTAAGCTAACAGTCGATTGATGTAACCTCAGGGCTTTAACCTATCCTTTGGCTTGTACTTTCTTAAGACTCTTATCATTGTGCCCAACACAACTGTCAGTTGTTGTTTGTTTCTTTCGCATCTTTGTTGATTTTGGGTTATGGGGATTTATGGCCAACAGATAACCGTATCCTATCGAAACGGAACGGAACGAGAACCGAATTGAATGCGAATCTTTGTCAAAGTAAGTTAAATAAATACAATTTCTATTTATTTGAGTGGGTTTGCAGAGGTGGGGGTGAGTGTAAGAAAAAGGTTCAGTGGGTGTTTGTAGGTCTAGACTTGGAAGTTTGTGTGAAGTTTTTCACTGCCCTAGAAATTATATTTGTTATTTATGTCGAGTACGTCTCTTGGAATTTGTCGTTATCTTTTTATAATGAGCTAGGCTTGCGAAAAAGGAAGGAGAAGACCACAATTCGTTTTTTTTGTGTGCAGAAATGTTATTGGTTTTTATTGTTGTTGTTGTTGAGTTTTTGGAATTTTTGTTGGTCATGCTTTGCCGACCAAGCGTTGATAAAAATATACGTTGACAAGCGCTAATGTCTTGGTTTGTCCAAAGGACCTATCGCTCCCCTTGGGGAATATTTTCTTGTTCTTTTTTTTCGATTTTCTGGGAATTTTTAGGATGCTTTCTCTTAGGGTATATCTATACATATCTAATTTTTTTGTCGCTTTTTCTCCTCTGAGATTGTGGGGTGTCGGTTTGTGTGGTAATTTCGCATTTTTACGACTGTGAGCTAATATTACGGTTTCCTTTTTTACATTGTCTTCTGTTTCTTTGTATTCTTTATTTATTTTTATTTCTGTTGATGGAATTTCATGCTTTTTTAGTTTTTTGTTTGTTAGCAATTTATATCGCTGAAGATCTGTATCTTAAATGTAGCACCTTCATTAAGGTTGTCATCGGAAACCGCTCTTATTTTAGAAAATAAAACAAATAAAGACAGGCGGGCGGGGACGGCTATATTATACCATGAACCGCTAATGTAGATGACAATTACAGACGTAAAAAGACATATCAAAAATATTTCTTATGAAGTGAAAACTTTATAAAAAACAATAATTCTTCTTGATATTTATGAAACGTTCTAACAGTTCCATTAAAAGTATTTATTTATATGATATTTATAGTTATTACGGATAATACTAGTGTTGCCAAATGCAAACTGGAACAATCATTGAAAATTACATTTTTTAGCATAACTTCACTTAGAACGTTTTGTCATTTGAGCGCGAATTGTTTTGTTTACAGCATGTTTAAAAATTCATTTGGGAAAAAAATTGGATTAATTTTCGTGCCATGATTTTTACGATTTTCGGTGTGGTTTATAGAGGCAAAAGTGTCTCAATCAACTTGTTTCGACCAATCAAAAACCAATGTAAATTCCTGATACCAAGACTTCGTCTAGAACGTCGTTCGCTCCAGGATACATTTCGTGTAGATTGTTTTGCCGGAAACCATCGAAGCTGTGCGTGAACTGATAAAGCAAGATCGATATGTGACATACCGTGAGATTGAGAAATCCTTGGGCATTAGCATGAGAATCATCAATAAGAAATCGCATGTTCATTTTGCCGTGACAAAAATTTGTTCTCGTTGGATCTCACATAATTTGACGAATGCTCAAAAAAGGCTCGTGTTGATTGGAGTAAAGAAATGTTGAAAAAATACAACCGCCGTAGCTCAAATGCAGAGAATAACATCGACACAGGTGAGGAATCATTGATCTATGCATATGGGGAGGTTTTGGTATAACCGGTCATGTGGCTACAGTGCCTTTAGTGGAATGTAGGACTCGACTCGTGGACGGGTTTTTACTAATGAACGTTCGTTTGAAAGGTCATTTTTTGTACTCTCTATATCAAGAACTTATGTTCGTTTACATAACGTTTCTATCCATTGGGCATACAACATTGATTTGCATTTTATACATCAACAAGTAAGAAAGTTTCAGTCGGGTAAACCGACTAAGGTATACCCTCACTTTGTGAGTAATGTAATATATAACATTACACCAATAAATCTGTCAATTTGTGTGGGAGGTACCAGAAGGGGTTTTCCAAAAACACGTATTTTTCGGTAAATACATTGCATTGTGCTCAACTATAAGCGTTTATGTGCACTGGTATATTAAAGTTACGAGCTATGTAATTTTGGTATGATTTGGTCATTTTGTGTGGGAGGTACAAAAAGGGGCGGGGTGATAACGCCCACTTTTTACAGGACTATAGGCACTATAACAGCAGTACACTGTACAAAATTTCAAGTAGTTGTATGTACTGGTATTAAAGTTACAAGCCGTTTACTTTTGGTACGAAATGGTCCATTTGTGTGGGAGGTACCAAAAGGGGCTGTACAATAATGCCCATTTTTTACCGGACTATAGGCGCTACAAAAACATTATACTGAAGAAAATTTCAAGCATTTTTATTCACTTGTGTTAAAGATATAAGCAGTTAAATTTTGATGCAAAATGGTCCATTTGTGTGGGAGGTACCAAAAGGGGCATGCCAACTTCACCCATTTTTCTCGAGTTAATAGCGACTAATATACTAATATTATGTGCAGAATTTCAAAAGATTTGAGTAAGTAGTATAGAAGTTATCAAAGAATTAATATTTCACTAAATTTTAACCCTTTGTGTGGGAGGTACCAGAAGGAGTAGACCAATATGGCCCATCTTCGAACTCATCCGGAGATAGATCAAAATATTACCACATACCAAATTTAAAGTCAATCGGTTACTCCTTTCGAGAGTTATCGTGCGCACCAGCCAGCAGACACACAGACAGACGGACAGACGGACGGACATTGCTCATTCGACTTAAAATGACCCAAAACGGATTTCCTCCGAACATACTTTGGGTCTTAGATCACTCTTTCGATGTGTTACACTTTTTTCCGTAGCAAATGATATATACCCTCGTCACACTAAAGTGAGGGTATAATGACACCAACATACATTTTTGAGAAAAATATTTGAAGAGGATGTTCAGCCTCTTTCTTTTTAAAAATAATATTTATTAACTAATTACTGAGATGTGAACCTTGCATTTGATGAAATTAAGAAATCGCGTTTATGGTTTTTTTTTTAAATATTACAGTCCTTTTAAAAGGTCTGGGCAAGAACACCTAAGATATGTCCAAAAACCTAGAATATAGTGTATATTTTTTGTCTTAAATGTTAGTTTGAATTTTGGGCTACGAACTCACCAGATTTATTTATTTAAATTAATGTCATAACGTGAATTGACTACCGTTTTATTAGAAATGAAAAAAATGAGTTCTGTTTCCACGAAAAGTTTGTTTGAGAATATAAAATGTATTACATTAAGTTGCGTATTTGTGCTTATAGCATATATTTCAAAAAATAATACACGTTAAATTAAAGGAAATTATATGGACTACAAATGTTAATAATGACACTTTCACGTAGAAACAGAAGTTTAGTAACTGGCGTTAAAACAATTAGATAAAAATAGATATTTTTTTCAAAAAAATCGTTTTTTGTTGGCACGAAAAAAGCAGAAAAAATAGAAAAAAATCGCCAAAAATTTATTTGTCCAATTTTTTTAAATCTAGTATCCTAACGAAGAAAACCGTGTCGATTTTCAAAATTCTATGGATAGATGTATAAATTATGACCCATATTGTAATGTAAACATAGGGAAATTAAAAAAAAGGTTCTCACTTTTTTTATTTTACCAATTTTGTTTGTGAGGTACCAAAAGGGGCGTGGCAATTTTTTAATATACTATGGTTACTATAAAAACATTACACAAGTTATAAGCCGTTAAGTTGTTGTGAAAAATGGTCCATTTGTATGGGAGTTTCCAAAAGGGGAGTGGTAATAACGCCCATTTTGCACGGAACTACGATACTGTAAAAGCAGTACACAAAATGGTCCATTTGTATATATTTGTGAGGTCCCAAAAAAGGCATGTGACATAGTGGCCAAACAACTAATACTATGTGTGGAATTGTGAAAAATTCTGAGTATTAGATAAAAATATTGACACATAGCAAATTTGAAGTCAATCGGTAAATCCTGTCGAAAACTATAGTTCGCACCAACCAAAGAGGCAGGCGGGCAGGTTGGCGGACATTGCCCACATGACTTAAAATGGCCCAAAACGGTCTTCCGCCAAATGTTCTTGGGGTCTCGTAGGTCACTTCATCGATCTTTTACACAATTGGCCCGCATCAGCATCTGATATTTACCCTTGTTCAGAATAGTGGCGGTATAAAAACCGAATTATGTTGAAATTCTCTTATTCCTACCAAAAGTGTTATAAATTCTAGTTACATTTATCCATAGATTTTCTTTGCATTTCTTTCTTCGTTATAATGCTAGCTTTCAAAAATGTAACAAACACATTTTTTGCACATTACTAAAAAATATGGTCCAAATACTAATGACACCTTCCAAGCAAATAAGAATTAGAAAGAAAACTTAAAAAAAAATTACCATAACATTTTTTTAATGCGTTTTTCGTGTTTGGGACACCCTGTTACACAAGAAAATGCACAGCCCTTCGACAGAAATTTTGTTGCATATTGTAATAAGTAATCTTTCTAAATTATACACTAAAAATTAAATATATTACAATAATTTATTGTTGTCTTCCCGAGAATGAAAAAAAGCTCAAAACATTTCATACATACAAAGTGTTATCAAGACAAACCACACATACGTTTTAAATTTTAGTCAAATCGCTCTGGAAATGCGAATTTTGCTACTAACTTGACCACTAGGCAATCGCGGTGAAAATATTTCTAAAACATTCGCTTTTATGGTTTCCGAGATCATGCGTTACTAACAAACGTACAAAGCATTTTATATATAAAGATTTTCCACAAAAATCATCAAAAGAAATAAGAAAAAATCGCTTCAACGGGATATATCCACGCAAACGATCATGTGATAAGCCGTAGAAGCCGGACTACGAATTTACAAAAGTCCAGCTTCTATACGAATGTATATAATTACCTAAAATCAAAAGCAGATTGATCTTTTTGTTTGTATGAAAAGATGTTAAAAAGTAATTTATTTTACTAGTTTTAAATACATGGATGTACTGATCATCTTAAAATTGTTTCCTTGAACTTGCGTATTTTTATCCGTTCTCATTTACAGGCTTGGTTTGAAAGCATAGATTATTATACGTTGTACCTTTAAAGTTATGGGCCGTTTAATTTTAGTTACACAAAGGTTACAAAGGCATATTTATTTTATTGACATTAAAATATTTTGTATTTGAGCGCTTACCAAAATATTTTCAAAAAAATAATGGACCTCTGATATGAAATATTATTTCATTCACCACACTATGCAACAAATAAACACATTTTGAAAAATACACGGACTTGACAGTATAAGTTTGATTCTACTAGCAAAGCGTAGAATAACCCTATACTCGGTTTGGCGATATTGGTGACCAATTTTTTTTCGGCCTTCAAAGATTTTGAAAATTAGTGGGCCCCTCGAAAAAGGTGTCATCAGCTTTTGTCCAACAACTAATTCAGACTTCGTGATAACCCTTAACTATATTTGGCAATAATTTAGCTAAGAATATACTGAACAAAGTTTCTTAACATTTTATGCGAAAAATATTTTCTCAGTACTTTTTTCTGAAAAAGTGAAGGAAAAAAATATTTGTTTTCATTTTTTTTTCAGCTTAACTTTCAGTGACTCGTAATTTTTCACTAACAATGTTTGGCAAAATTGTATCCAACGTAAATCTGAACAACTTTTGTAAACATGTCAGTACAATCTGAACGTGTCTAGGCACTCTCAACAGCTAAAAAAACCACATTGTACCTCAACAATTTTTTTATCGCTATTGTGTAACGAAATAGTAATTTTTGGTGTAGGGTATGTTCAGCAACTTTATGGAAAATATATAGACCAATATTTTTGTGGAACATATTAGCCCTCTAGCTCCCCCACATAACTGTAATTTTTGGACCTATTTTAACAAATCGTAAAAAACTCCCCTTAAAATGGGGAGGGCGGTGATGAAATATTCCACAAAAATGTTGGCCATAAAATTTTACTATATGTGTCAGAACACACCAAAGCCCAAAACTTAACACAAAAACCAAAAAAAAACGGTCAAATTCCAGTCAAAAACGCTTTTTACTAGTATCGTTATTACTCCGACCACTTGATCGTATGACTAACATTACTGCACGAACAGGAATTTGACGTTTTTCTTGGTGTTTGTGTTAAGTTTTGAGCTTTTAATATGTTCAAGAAAGAGCATGAAACTACATACTTAATGTTAACATATATGAATTTCTTAAGAAATTACCATCGACATTATTTCAGACACTATCTGGTCGTTTTGAAATCTCACTATAGGTAATTTGATCTAATTAAATATAATATAATCTAACACAATACAATATTCTTTAGCTCATTGATTTGGTAATCATAGAATAGACGTGAAAGTAGTCCCAAAAATAAGAACTCAATTTATTATTTCATGGCCATACAAATTTGTTTGCTCAAGGTGGATTTTTATGACTTTTTCTATATTTTTTTCTCGACAGAATATCTATTTTGTGTCTGAAGCAAAGTTGTAGACAATGAATAGGAAAAAAATGCGGAACCTACCCGAAAAAGGTGCATCCAGTGCCTTAAAAATCGCAAAAATATTCTAATCTATTTTATAATTCCCTGTTTTAATGTTCTGTTTTATACGTATTACATATCGTTCATTCCATATCAAACCGAACACCTTTTTTGGGTCACCATTCCCGATTTCATAATAAATTAGCTTATCGATTCTCTGCTCAAAATAAAACATCTTATAGTTGGCGGAAAAAAATACATTTTTTCCAATTATTATTAGCATCTGCAATCTGAGAAAATAGGAAAATATTCTCAAAAGACGTACGTCTCGATTTATGTAATTTCGGAACGTGTGGACGGATTTTTACAACAGAAGGCTCATTTTAAAGGTCGTAAGTTTTCCTTTATATAGTAGGGTTTGATTTTCGCATCATTAACGGTTTTAAATGCATCCGATGCATCTGCAAATTTAATTAGCATTTTACACATCAATGACACCAACTTAAAATTCTGTGAAAAATATAGTTATGTAGGCCGATATATTCTAAATGAAGGCTGAAAATTTTAAGATGGTGTTCAACCCCGTTATTTTTTAAAAAAATATTTATTAAAAATTCCTGAGATGTGAATATTTGTTATATTTTAACAAGTAAAAGCGTTGAGATCGGCCATGGCGAATCTTCTATACCCTCCACCATGGATAGCATGTGACCTCACAAAATAACTCAAACCTAAAGAAAATAACACCGAAAAACACAAAAAAATTTAGTAGATGAGGACAGTAGGAACAACAGGTTGGATGCTATATATGGGAGCTATATCTAAATATGGATAGATATCGCCCATTTTCTATCCCAAGTTACCTGTAGCTGTAAGAAGTATCTATACCAAATTTTTTATTATTATAGATTGTAGCGTGATTACAACTGACGGACGGACGGACCGACGGAATTTTACGACGATTAAGAATATATATACTTTATGGGGTCTCAGATCAATATTTACAAACGGAGTGACAAAATGAATATACGCCCCATCCACCATGGATTGCATAAATGTTTATTACTGGAAACATCTTTGGATATGGAGCAAATCATGAAACGATTTTGTTTTCGTAAATCATTAAAAAAAAGAACGCTGCAATTTTTTAGGCCGCCTGAAAAATGTGGTATTTATGGCTTAAAATAGCTTTTGAGAGCAACATCTACACAAGGACTACAACAAAATAAATATTTATTTGTATAAATTTTATTGAGATGAATTCTTGCCAAATTAGAGTCCAAACTGCAAAGTCCCTGCTAAATTTATTAGAATATATGGTGTTTATGGCTTAAATAAGCATTTTGGGAGCGACATCTATAGGTGGAATATAACAAAATATGAACAGATTTACAAATTTATTTTGTTTATATTTACTGTGATGAATTCTTGTCCTATTAAATACAAACTGCAAAGATTCAGTTAAAATGGTATTTATGGCTTAAATGCGTATATTTTGGAGCGACCTCTATAGGGTACTATAACAAAATATGAACCGATTTGTAAAATTTTTGCTGTGATGAATTCTGTCAAAATATAATACAAACTGCAAAGTTGCTGCTGAATTTCTTTAAAAATGTGGTATATATTGCTTAAACCCCGTATTTTGGAGCGACCTCTATAGGGGAGATATATAAAAACAACCTGCAACTATAAGAAATATTTCTACCAAATTTGGTCAACCTAGCTCTATTATTACGGACTGTAGCGTTATTACACGGACGGACGGACAGACGGGCGGACGAACGGACAGACGGACATGGCTAAATCGTCATAGAATTTTACGAAGATTGAGAATATATATGTATACCTTATGGCGTCTTAGATCAATATTTAGAGGTGTTACAAACGGAGTGACAAAATGAATATACCCCCATCCTATGGTGAAGGGTATAAAAATCACTCGAAGTAATGTATTCTAAAACTCCGCTTGAACGAGAAACCAATTGGATATCGTTGTGTACAAATGCTTCGACAAGAGTGGTTGAGAGTAATTTCATTGCGCTCGATATGATATATGATATATACAATTACAGAAGATTTGGATAAGTAATATAGATGTTACAAGTGATTCAAGAGTTCACTAAATCTTATTATGGGTATTAGAATGAGTAGACCTATGTGATACATTCGAATTTAAACCAAGTTTGGAAAATGTATTATTATATAAAAACTCGAAGTTGTTTCTTTAATTCCGCTTAAGAGTTAGCGTGCGTACCAGTCATACGAACAGACGGGTGTGAATAGCTCAATCACAAATTTCCTCCGAATAAATCAGGACCTTTATTCCAAAGTATGATTTGGAATGCTTTATGTTCGGAAAAAATATTACCACACACAAAAGTGGAAATGTTTTTGTTAGCCGTTATAATGTATACCGGAAGGACGGGCCTATATCGATTGTGCTGATACGATTTTCCTCCGGATATATCGCTACCTTCATTCCAAAATATGCTGTGTCGGCTTGACATGTTTTATATTTGCCAAATATATTATCGTATACAATATTGAAAGTGATTCGGTGAGGCGTTCTAAAATATGACATCGAGCTCAATTAATTTAACATCCAACAAATTACTCGTATTCCAAAATTATATATGTGAGTCAAAATGTGCCATCTATCCGTCACCCCAATCAAAAGTTGTTCACACAACAGTACAAGTCATTTAACTTTCGTAATAACAGAATTCCATACAAAATTAAAAAAATTATAAAACTTTGACTGCCTTTCCTCAAAAACTACCTGTTTCGACTTAGCATACTTTAGAAAGAAGTTACCAATTTTTAGGGTCTAGATCACTTTTTTTAAACATACCGTTTTTGGGAAAAACTTTGTTTTCTATAATACATAATAGAGGCAATGATGGTCTAAAGCCAGGAGAACATCCTAGATAAAAATCAATGACGATTAAAAGAATATAATAAAACAAACGAAAATACAATAATAATTAAAAACCATTTCTGTAAATAAATTAAATATACATTTTTTAATTAGAGAGACTATAATACACAAAAAATTGTTGTTTGCCACACAGAGATATTTGAAATTATCTAGAGGATTTATATAAATCTTAACTAAAGATATTTGACATTTGAACCATGTGATATTTGCTGAATGTGAAGATAATGTATGTAAATCTTAACTACAGATATTTGACATTTGAGCCATGTGATATTTGCGGAAAAAATTCAATACACGAAATGCTATGAAGATAAAAAGGAAACAATAGATCCTCTACAGTAGGGGGTATATACATACATATCGATACCTCCATTCTAAAACTGCATTTTTAATTTCTAAATTATTTTGTGTTTATCCGTCAACCCAATCAAAAGTTATTCACAAAACAGTAAAGGTCATTCCTTTTTATACCCTCCACCATAGGATGGGGGGTATATTCATTTTGTCACTCCGTTTGTAACACCTCTAAATATTGATCTGAGACCCCATAAAGTATATTCTTAATCGTCTTAAAATTCTAAGACGATTTAGCCATGTCCGTCTGTTGTAATCACGCTACAATCTATAATACTTGAGCTAGGTGTCTGAAATTTGGTATAGATACTTCTTAAAGCTGCAGGTAACTTGGGATTGAAAATGGGTGATATCGGTCCACATTTAGGAATAGCTCCCATATATAGCATCTAACTTGTTGTGATTCCTACTATTCTACTATATATTTTTTGCGTTTTTCGGTGTTATTTTCTTTAGGTTTGAGTGAGGTCACATGCTATCCATGGTGGAGGGTATATAAGATTCGGCATGGCCGAACTTAACGCTTTTACTTGTTTTTTTTTTTTATCAAAAAAGTCACGTTTCCTGCACAACATTTACGCATTATTTAAATAAAAAAATTACCATCTTGGTTTTAAATGATTGTCGATCTTTCTACGTATATATTTTAATTCCCTCATAGAGATATTTAACATTTGAACCATTTTATATTTGGTGAATAAAATTCAATGTACGAAATTCTATGACGATAGAAAGGAAACAATGGATCCGCTAGAGTTGGGCAGATACATGATCTTCAATTTCAATAGCGACCGCTCGATTCACGATCGATCCATATATAAGTAAATTGTATAAATTATATACAAACGGACGGACAGAAAGAGAAGAAAGAAAGAGAAGAATGAAATAACTTGGAAAGTACTTCTAGTTAATCGGAATAATAAATGAATACATTTCTTTTTCATTTTAGTGTTACAAACAAATACATAAATCCACAATACTCTGTATCACAGTGTTAAATAGGGTATTGTATTAAAAAGCCGGCCCTATTCTAAAAGCTGTCCGCCCTCAATACTTCCCCACCAGGACTATGATAACATCATTATGTGGTTTCTTTTTTTCTATCATTTCATCCTTATTTTCCCTTGGTGGTTTAACAGAGTGTCTGCAGTAGCAAAAAAATCTAAAATACTTTTAACGCATTTTGTGTCCGTAACTTAAGAAAAAGTGCGAAGGAATTAGTCCTCTTCTACTCCCTCCTTCTCCTCGTGGCCCTTCCCCCCAACTCTGACGCAAAGACGATTCCAAAAATGTGTGTGGTTTGTAGTGTGGCTGAGAAGATGAGTTATTTTGAAAGAATGTATCTAATTGCCAAGTTGGTAATGTTCCTAATTTTTTTGGTGACTGAGTGCGGAAATGATATCTTTAAATGTAATTGTGTTTGTAAATTTTAGGACATTTTTTTAATGGTTTAATGAATGGGCAGAGTAGAGCATGAAGGACATATCAGCAGTATCTACACATATTTATATGTATGTATAAATGTACATGTATTTATTTGCAAATCCTTGCCGTGTTTTTTTTTGTGAAAATATCTAGCTTTTGTGAGCTATTAATGTCCTTTGAGTGAACTGTGAAATGTCACCGCATTATCCTTGAGCTGCAACCTTATTGAGTTTCATGAGAAATTGGCGAATTAACAGCTTTGCGTTTATGTCCAAGCGGGAATTTTTAAGCAGGTTATGTTTTTGGCTTAATTTGTTTTTTCACTTTTAAATGACATTAAACACTTTTTTCATATTTTCGGTCATTCTTTGGATTATAAAATTCTCTTGTTAGAATTTATAAAAATGTGTGCAATTCTTTAGAATTCATTTTCTATATAGATTTTTGGTCTTGCTCTTTATCACCACTTTTTGTTAACTTTGATTATGTTTTACTTTACTTTAGAAATTTTGCTTATTTGTATATTCATTTACATTTTGATTTCTTATTTTCTCCTCTCGTTTAAATGACCAAAAAGGACCTCTTCACACACAGACACACACACTGTGACACTAACACGAATTACCGTTTCCAGAGAGACGCACAGACACACACACTCTAACCGAATGCTTACACTCCGGCTGTTTAACCCACAGTCTGTGTTGAGTGAGTGTGTGTAAAAATTAATTTTGTGAATTTTAAAATTGGTTTGAATGGTACCCGTATCTCCGTGTGACCGACCGTTACATTGCACGTTCTAATAAGTACTAAAAGTATTTTAGAATTTTAACGTTGTTTAAACCCCAAAAAGCAAGATTTGTTGTTTTTGGACCACAAAAAAAGCTTCTCAGCAGCATCACCAGCCAGCGATTCGTACAACACAACACCAGCCACACAGGCCAAGCAGAGCAGATACAGGAGCAGCCACAAATGCTCAGCTGCCTCAGCATCAGCATCACAACGGGAGAAAGAAGTTTGAACAATCCAATCTCAAAGCCTCCAGTGTCATATGATGCGAACGACGAAGTCGTTATACTAAAAACCCGAGCAGCAGAAGTAATAAAACATTGTTGATAATAACTTGTTCAGAAGCTCTAAAGTCCCCTCAGCTCTCAGCCAATGAGTATTTACAATTACAAAGGCCTTATGGAGCAGCGCAGTCATAGCTGAACTTCGCTGTGCTAAAGATTATTGTCCTCTTTGTAAAGACACACAGAGCGGAACTCAATGAGAGTCAAACCAGAGAAAAGTAAAAAGAGCGAAAAGAAAAACTCTTTCAGCTTTTAGAACATTATAAAAGATGCTGTGGCATTCTATGAAAGAGCACAAGGTAAATAAATAGACAGAGGAGAGAGAGAAAAATATTTTTAACTTTTAGAACATTACAAAGGAAGCAGTGGACTATTTTGAGAGAAGACAAACACTCTCTAATTTTAGAACCGTAGCAAAGGATGCTGTGGCAAAAATCTCCAAACTAAAAAAAAGAGCATACATGCGCCTTAATATAAAACACAGAAATTCCTCTACGAGCATATGTACTAAAACCTTACTCAGGCACTAAAATCTCTTATTTTCAACAGGCATTGTAAACATTCCCTTTACTTTCGCTACTGTTCTTACAACAAACCAGGAGATGCCTTAGTACTAAATACATTAGCCTTTACCAAAATCTCTTTCTGTTAACATTTATTTAAAAAATACTCTTCACATTCTCTTCCATTCATGCAATGAGCCGGGAGATCTACTTGAACTAAAAGCATACTCATTTGCCAAAATCTCTTACTTTCATATTTTATAAAAAAAACATTCTCTTGTATTCATACAACTAACCGGAAGTTACATTTGTACTAAAAGAATACTACATTACCATAATCTATTTCTTTCATCACTTAATTAAAATAAACTCCTCTTTACTTTCTCTCTCATTTCAACAAGAAATCGTTGAGACATATTTGTACTAAATCGTAATTGTAACGCAAAATCTCTTCCTTTTATTGTCTTTAAAAAAACATATTCTTCCCTTAATTTCTGTGTCATTTTCTAGTAAACTAGGAGATGCATTTGTACATAAAAGTACTCGTCTTTATGAATGTCTTGCTAATCTTATGTTTCATAAAACGGCAAATAGCTGTGGCATACTCATACTCATTTCCCGAAATCTCTTACATTCATCCTTATAAAGAACTCTCCTGCATTTCTCTCTCTCATTTTTACAAAAAAAAAACAACAGATGCATTTGTGCAAAATCGCATTCGACTTCCAAATTCTCTTACTTTCAGATTTTATTAAAGTAAAAACGTTTAACTTAACTTTTTCCCTTTATTTCTCCCAATGCTCAACACTCAACCACTAGATGTTTTTACATTCTGCTCTTTAGAACGCATCTTTTCTAAAAGAAAAATATGTTCTAAAGAGCAAAAAAAATGTTGTATGAGTTTCTGTTTGAGAACTCATTGTGTTTCACTTTCTCTCCCCTTTTTTGGAGACAACAAACCAGGAGATTTTTTGCCACGCTCTTTAGAACACAATTTTCCTATTGAGTACTCCGTAGTGATAGTAGTGGTGTCGAGTATTGTGTGAGTTTGAGGTCCTGTCAATGTTACTGACCTACTAACCGTTTTCAAGTTTACTTCTTAGCTGCCATCTCAGAGAAGGAACAACAGCAGCAGGAGCAGCAGCGGCAGCGGTAGTCAGTAGTAGTCAGCAGTTTTAACTTGTTTTAGCTTCTTTATTGTTGTTTTCGTTGCATCCCCTCCCCCTCACTGAATGCTTGAGCACTTCTCCCCGTGATTTCCCAACCCTCACCCGCGAGGTGTTGGATGGTCGTGTGCCTTATTTGATTGGTGTAAAACAATTGAAGTTTGATAACATCTCATTATCGTACATAATTTATATTGCTTAAGTTTTAGTACAATAGTGTTTTGGTTTTGTTATTGTGGCTATGAAACTAAGCAAACAATTTATTTTCGACCATATGCAGCATGAAGAGTAATGAGAGTATTATTAATTCAATCACCTCATTCTCCTCCGGAATAAATGAGAATCATTGGGTATAAGAATGACTTTAATGACAAGAATACAAAAGACTGATAATGAAAGCATATCTTTGTGTAAATTTGCATGTGAAGCGGTTGGTACATAATAGGTCTTGCCATAATTTTTATACCCTCACCTTAGAGAGGAGAGGATATATCATTTGCTACGAGCCAAAAGTGTAATACATCGCAGTAGTGACCCAAGACCCAAAGTATGTTGGGCGGAAATCCGTTTTGGGTCATTTGAGCAATGTCCGTCCGTCCGTCTGTCTGCTGGCTGGTACGCACGATAACGCTTCGAAAGGAGTAACCAATTGACTTAAAATTCGGTATGCGGTAATACTATTCTCTGTCTCCGGCTAAGTTCGAAGATGGGCCATATTGGTCCACTCCTTCTAGTACCTCCCCCACAAAGGTTTAACTTTTAGTGAAATGTTGATTCTTTAATACCTTCGATACTACTTACTCGAATCTTCTGAAATTTCACACATAGTTTGTTAGTCGCTAAAACGTCAAGAAAAATTGGCGAAGTGGCCCATTTTTTATAAATGAACCATTTTGCACCAAAAGTTAACAGATTTTAACTTTAACATCAGTGAGTATCAATACTTGAAATTTTGAATGGTGTAATGCTTTTTTAGTATCTACCGTCCAGTATCTACCCTTTTACTTTTTATACTTACATTGTCTAAAACATGTTTATAAAACAAGTGGCGAGATTTTATATGAGCTTTTGCATTAAAAGTATCAAATTTAATTTTTAACCAATAAGAATGGCGTAATTTCGGAAGAGCCGAATCATATACTAGTATTGCACACAATACTATAACCGGAAATTTTTTTTTTAAATATATTTTTTTTTCAATAAAGAAAATCTGAAGTATGGGCCAATTTTTTAAATAATAGTATTTTTGTAAATGCTTTGTTTATCACATTGTTTGAATTATTTGGCGTATGCGGCTTAGATAAATATGTTTTTTTTTTTCAAGTGATTAAATGTTTAAAACCGATGGATAGTAGTTAAGAACTGTCCAAGTTGGAGGGTGAACTGTCCAAAAAATCTGTTACTCTTGTCGAAAGTTATAGTGCGCACCAGCCAGACGTACAGGACAGTTTGACGGATATTGCTCTAATGACTTAAAATGGCCTAAAACGAATTTCCACCAAATATTATTGGGGTCTCTTAGGGGGGATCTACGAATCCTATAGTTCCCACCTATTCTCAGGGTGGGGACTGGACAGTGATCCCAGATTGGGATCTGCGAATCTTATAGCTCCCATCTAGTCCCAGGATGGGGGCTGGACAAGCAGATCCCTAGAGGAGCACGGTCCTCGAAAACGGGTCTGTGTTCCACAAAGGATCTACACATTCTGTAGCTCCCATCTATTCTCAGGATGGGGGCTGAATAAGTAGATCCAAGAGGAGCACGGTCCAAATGGTCGGTGTTCCACGAAAGGATTTACGAATTTTAAAGCTCCCATCTATTCTCAGGATGAAGGGGCTGAATAAGTTAATCCTAGACTGGTCACCAGTCCTAGATTTTCTGGAGTCTAACTGGTAGTATCTTCGGCTACGCAGTCTGACCAGAGCACTTTAATCTGGTACCACGGGGGTCAGGAAAGCCCTCGGTACGCAGGTACCGGCCTGACCATTGGTGAGGATCCTGTTGGATGCAACGTGGTGGCTGTGGTTGAAACCAAAATCGCTGGGAGAATGGAGTCTCGGATGTGGAGTTGCAAACCAACCGGGCGCCATGACCCATAGATTGGAAGGAGTTTTAGATGGGCTCCGCTCCTTACCAAGGAGGGGAGTCAGTGGCCAGAAACACTGAATTCATTGGAATTTATGAACATTGTGTGTGAGGGCGTTGGTCGACGCATAAATTAACCCGAGTGTTTAGAGCACGGTGGGGTTAAGCCTAACGGGTATCCGTGTATCCACCTAAATCCAAATACTCATCTGGTGTCTCTTAGATCAAAAGTGCAAAACATCAAGGGTGTTATACTTCTGGCCCGCGGCAACTGATATATACCCTCGTTCACAATAGTAGGGGTATAAAAACCGGATTATATTAAAATTCTACTGTTTCTAACAAAAGTGCTATAATTTCTACATTTATTTATATATTTTATTCAAATAGGCATTTTTTCGTAAAGAAGCTAGCTGTCAAGAATTGGAGCAATTGCTGTTTTTTTCTAAATGTTTTAATGACAATTAATAAACTTATGTTTCCACGTGAAGCTGTCATTGGTAATATTTATAGTCCTCATAGTTACCTTTAATTATATTTATATCTCGGCTTTATCTCATAATTCAAAAAATATGGTCCAAATACTAAAGGCACCTTCCAAGAAAATGGAAATTTTAAAGACAATTTAAAAAAAAAAATTCCTGAAAAAAAATTAACACTAAACAGCGTTGTGTTTGGCCATGCCGAATATTATACCCTCCACCACGGATTGCATACAACTTTATTACGGGAAACATCTTTGGATATGGAGCAAATCATGAAACGATCCTTTTTTGTATAAGTAAATTATTAAAAAAACGAAAGCTGCAATTTTATTTATGGCTTAAAATAGCTATTTGAGAGCTACATCTACACAAGGACTACAACAACAAAATTAATATTTATTTGTATACATTTTATTGAGATGAATTCTCGCCCAAATAGAATACAAACTGCAAAGTTTTTGCTAAATTTCTTAGAAAATGTGATGTTTATTGCTTAAATAAGCATTTTTGGGAGCGACATCTATAGGTGGACTATAACAAAATATGAACTGATTTAAAAAATGTTTACTGAGATGAATTCTTGTCTAAATTAAATACACACTGCAATGATTCAGTTAAATGCTTAAAAATATGGTTTTTGTGGCTTAAATACGAATATTTTGGAGCGACCTCTATATGATAACAAAATATAAACCGAATTGTACAATTATTGCTGTGATGTATTCTTGTCAAAATATAATACAAACTGCAAAGTTTCTGCTAAATTGCTTTAAAAATGTGGTATCTATGGCTCAAAACCCGTATTTAGAAGCGACCTCTGTAGGGGAGCTGTATCAAAACATTGGCCGATATGGCCCATTTGCGATCCCAAACAACCTACAACTATGAGAAATATATCTACCAATTTTGATAAACCTAGCTTTATTATAACGGACTGTAGCTTGATTACAACAGACGGACGGACATGGCTAAATCGTCTTAGAATTTTACGACGATTAAGAATATATGTATATACTTTATGGGGTCTCCAATCAATATTTAGAGATCTTACAAATGGAGTAACAAAACAAGTAAGAAAGTTCAGTCGGGTAAACCGACTTATGAATCCCCTCACCTTGAGTCCCAAAAAAATATTCGTAAATTTATTTATTTTTTTGTTTTAAATAAATTATTATCAATTTAAATTGTAGTTAAAAAGTATGTACTAGTATTAAAGTTATAAGGTGTTAACTCTTGGTGAAAAATTACCACTTTTATCTGGATTATAGGTACTATAAAAGCACTGTACACAATTTCAAGTATTTGTATGTACTGGTATTAAAGTTATAAGCTGTTAAATTTTGATGCAAAATGGTCCATTTGTGTGGGAGGTAAAAGAAACGGCGTGCCAATAACGCCTACTTTACTCTGGACTCTAGGTACTATAAAAGCATTACACTGTACAAAATTTCAAGTAGTTGTATGAACTGATATTAAAGCTATAAGGAGTTAACTTTTAGTGCAAAATGGTCCATTCGTGTGGGAGCGTGGCAACAGCGCCCATTTTTCCTGACGTCTTAGCGACTAATACTATGTGTGGAATTTCAGAAGATTGGAGTAAGTAGTACAGAAGGTATTTAAGAATCAAGATTTCACTAAAAGTTAACCCTTTGTGGGAGAGGTACTAGAAGTAGTGGACTAATAGGATGGGCCCTACTACTAACTTAGCCGGAGATAGAGAAAAATATTACCGCATACCAAGTTTGAAGTCAATCGGTTACTCCTTTCGAGAGTTATCGTGCGCACAAGCCAGCAGACAGACACAGACAGACAGACAGACAGACAGACAGACGGACGGACGGATATTGCTCATTCGACTTAAAAGAACCCAAACGGATTTCCGCCGAACATACGAGTACTTGGGGTCTTAGATCACTCCTTCGATGTGTTACATTTTTTTCGTAGCAAATGATATATACCCTCGTCGCACTAAAGTGAGAGTATAAAAATTTAAAATTTGTTATAGAACTGCTGATCTCTAGATTTAATTTTTATACAAAACTAGCGGACCCGGCGAACTTCGACTCGCCCCAATTTAACGCCTTCAGATAAACTCCAGAGTGATAATAAAACACAGATAGTTAAAATTTTAATGCGATTTGTTTAAAAGGAATCGAAATCAGTAGAGAGCGATGTGATAAACAACAAACAACGAAGACGGAAGACAGACAACGTACAGATGACCGTGCGAACAACAGGGAAATTCGAGATTAATTCCACAGACTTCCTACGATTGGTCTTGAGATTTATTGATTGTCATCGCAAAAGCCAATCGTACAGGGAACTGAATCCGCTTGAATTGGAATGAAAGATCAGTTGGAATAATCGGAATTCGTGGGATAAGGCTTTCTCTTGAATTTTCCCTTGATGATCGTCGCCTGAATCACATTGTCCATCAGTTTCATAATGGACAACCGCGAACTATGCACAATTTCGGATGATTCAGATTCCTCAACATGATTATGATCGATTCCAGCTGTAAATTATGCGGCGGAGCTCCTGGCACATCAAGCGACGTCGATTTTACTTTGAGTAATAAAATTCATGCTATCGACGTCCTTATTCTTCGCTGCTAATATTGCCCGTTCACTAATCTAATCGAGATTTGGAAACACTTTTGTGATGAGTTCCTCCTTCGACGATGTGAACTCGTAAAAATTTGCCGGGATCAATATCAATCCAGTGGAAACATCAACAGTAATTTGGCCATTGCCAAGCGCCAACAGTTGTTTCGAGAATTCAAGAGCCGATGAGTCGTTCTGCAACGCGACTCTCATGTTCGTGGTCAATTTCAAGTTCTTGACATGCCGCCACAAAGACCACGATTTCAGGCATGCATTAATTTCATCGGCAGTAGATTTAGGGATGACGGGAAGCGTTTGACGAAAATCTCCGGGCAGCAATATCATAGACTCACCAAATTGTCTCAAATCACGTCGTAAATCCTTCATCGTCACATCGCCCTATAAATAATGGTCCAGATTTTCAATGTCCCGTGGTCAATTCCTAAAAATACTAAAAATTTACAATTTTATTAAGGGAAACCTGATTTTTAGAGGTTACTTCAACCGCATATAGCCCCAAATTTCGTGATCTCAGAAACAAAATATTTTGCTAATATAGTTAAAACGAACCAAATTTTTATATAAGCATTGATCAACGCCAACTTTTTCTTCCTCACAAAAGAAGCCACTCTAATATATGTATACTAGGCCGGGTCGATTTGTGGGGAGGCAAAAAAAGTCGCCATTGCTCAGTGAAAATCGTATTCTAGGGATCAAAATAAGAAACTTTGCCGAAGGAACCATACCTCTAAAACGAATTCTGATCTCCAGGAATTTGGGCCGAACTTTTGGGTAGGGGCAAATTTTGAAAAATCCCACTTTGACCCATTTAGAGCGCTCCAATCGAGTCCAAATGTATGACCGACCCCCACTAACTTTGGAGACCCGACCCACCCATGCCAGTGGCACACCCCCTGGAACCCCTTGGGGGTTCCATACATTTGGACTCGATTGCAGCACTCTAAATGGGTCAAAGTGGGATTGTTTCCGGGACATCAGAATTCGTTTTAGAGGTATGGTTCCTTCGGCAAAGTTTCTTATTTCGATCCCTAGAATACGATTTTCACTGAGCACTTCACTGAGTGGAGGTCGGTCATACATTTGGACTCGATTGGAGCACTCTAAATGGGTCAAAGTGGGATTTTTTCCCGGACATCAGAATTCGTTTTAGAGGTATGGTTCCTTCGGCATAGTTTCTTATTTTGATCTCTAGAATACGATTTTCACTGAGCAATGGGCGATTTTTAAATCGACCCGCCCTAATGTATACCCTCCTCTCTAAGGTGAGGTGATAATGAGTTACCCCCCATCCTATGGTTGAGGGTATAACAATATTTTCCTCTCTCATCTCATATGTTGGCCAGATTTGCCTACCTACCCTCAATTCCTGGCCATCTCTCATTGGGCAGCCTGACTGCATAGTAAATAACCTTAACAATCGTCTTATCCAGAGAAAGCTAACTAATGTTCATAGAGAAATCCCATAACGCCCGCTTGAGGTTTCCCCTGCTGTCAAATCTATGCAGGTCAGTTGACCCAAAGATAGTTGAAATGTACCTCTTCAACAGATGGTTCTGAATTAACTTTCTTATATATTTATTACCCCAGTTTTGATAGAGATACTACTTTTTTGAATTTATCCTATATCAATGTTAGTCCTGAGGTTAATATCGATTAATATCTCAAACATTTTAAGGATAAATTACGGTAGATAATTTTTAATTAGAAACAAATGCACACATTCGTAATACACTGTGGGTATAAACAACTCTGATCACATTAGAATATTTTTTCATTTTACTATACGAGTTCTATGTTTCTTGAACACTTTGTTGTCGTTATTACCTGTACCTTAAATAAATAAGTTGAAATTCTACCCTCCGTCCCCATAATATTGCAAATGGACAGGACTACATAATATATATTAGTATATTTCAGAATATTGACCTTAGCACAGTCAGTCATTCACTCTATGGATTTGAAAGAATTTCCATCGCATTGCTTGAATTTCTATTCAATGCTTTTATTCATTCATATTTATCCTTCGTTGTCATTATATCAAGCAGGATGTCCATGATGAAATTTGTTTTATATAATATTTTCTCTTTCTCCTTCTCGTTGTCCCCCGGCCCGGTCACCTAATGTTTTGCGAGTATGGTTTATGTGAAAGTGTCATGATGGCTGCTGGGAAAGAGTTCTTTTGCTATGGTCTGCAGTGGTGCGCTGTGTTCAAGCAAATGGATCGTTGTGTAAAACTTTAATGGATTCCAAATCAAATTTCTACATCGATTGGTTGTAGTTGAAAGGTATTTTTAATACTCGAGAGAACCTCAACACACACAAAATAGACAAACTTACACACTTACACTTTGGGATATACGAACGTATGTATATCTATATCGCTAACATCAGCACTCGGCACTGTGTATATCCTTCGCAGTGCAGTGTTCCGAGGAACAACACTAAAAGCTTTTCCATATAATTTCCTTGACGATTTTTTTTGCCTTTTTTTATTATTTTATTCAAATGTCATGGGATAGAAAGTATGGGGCACAAAAAAACGAAAGAACGAGTTGGCTTGTTTGTGGGATTGAGATGACGGGCTGACATGAAATGGAAATGTTCGCATTTTTTCTGTTGGTCCTCCCATTCACATACTCTACTCGGTATTATTCCTACTTTATTTATTTTCCATTTCTAAGAATTTTAGAGTAGAACAGCGAAGAAAAGAGAAAATAAAAGGGAAAATTCGCATTGTCGCAGAGATATTGAAAATGTGTGTTCAACATTATGACAATATGAATATGTTTCTTTTGCAACTTTAGTTCGTGGAACACGCAAGTGTTTGAGTGAATTTCTTGGGAGGAGTTTTCCATTTGAAACGTTAAGTAAAAAGTGGTAAAGCAAATGTATTATTTTTGCTTTCAATGTAACCAAGTTATGCGTATGCATTTGTAGTTTTCTATAAACATATATATGTATGTATATATTTGTTTCTTGGTAAGCCGTAATGGTGTATTCTTTACAAAACTATATGCAATTTTGTTTCTGAGATTATTCTAAATTGAATTTTACCGGATGATATCAGATCTTTATTAATAACTTTAATAAAGCATCTCTTTCATCTTTTTCAGTTCCTCCCTGGAACCTTACCAATAGGTTACACCGTGCGACACGACTTTCCTCCCAAGAACGAGACTATATAGAAGTAAAAATATAGACCAACAGCAAATAAACTGCATACTCGGTTTTTTATTTCGCGATCGTTTGTCCTTTTTACAGGACTTTTAAAATTTCTATGAGGACATTTTTGAAATATTTTTCTTTGCGCTTATCGGAATTTGAATTTATAAATATTCATATCAACTGAAAGGGGAGAATTCCCGCTATTTTTTTTGAAAAAAAATTATTCAAAAATATGTCCTTCTAAACATTTATCCTTCAAAGTTGTGGGTTTAAAAACATTGAAAAAAATACATGTTACAGAACCCTAACTGAAATAACAGGTTTTAAAATTTGAGCATTTAAGGAATAACGGTTGAGCGGTTAAGGAATAACAATTATTTGAGTTCCTTATAATATTATAAGGACACTGAGACAAAAAAAAATTGTATTCCCTCCCACGAATGAGACTATATATAACTGGAAACATAGGACACTATTAGGAAAATAACTAACTTCCTTATTTCGTGATGGTTTGTCCCTTTCACAGGACTTTTAAAGCGTTACAATTTTGATTTATTTTTTTATGTACCAATTAAAATGTGAATAGCATCAATATTCATATCCTGCTTTTCATTAAATTTTTCAAAAAATTATCCTCGGACGAAGGATTTTAAAACAGTTCCTTTTAAACTCGTATACATAAATATCCTTAAAAGTTTTGGGTAGAGCAATTTCATAAAAAAACCAGTAAGGAAAGGCAGAAAGTCGGGCGGGGCCGACTATATAATACCCTACACCTCCCTAACAATGCAATAAGGGTCATTGCCATAATAATTTGGAATAATTGGTAAATGGGTAGAAACATATTATCTAATTCTGAAACGATAATCGCTAAATTAAGCAATATTCGTTCCTAAAGTGAGAAACATCTTTCTGGAAAATTTTAATGATCGGAAGTAAAATACAACTTCTATAGCGGTTTAATACCAAATCAGGAGGAACATATCCTGAATACTTGTTCATGTAAAAAGACCTCCTTCTGTCGAATTTCGTACTGATCGGATATAAAATACAGTCTCTATAGCGCTTACATGTCAAATCGGGGGTAACATAGATATGGGAGCTATATCTACATCTGAACCGATTTTCTCCGAATTTGGCAGTATTCCTTCATGTAGAAAGAAACCTCTTTTTGCCGACTTTCGCACTGATCGGATATAAAATAACATTTTTACAGCGCTCACATGTCAAATCGGGGGTAACGTATATATGGGGGCTATATCTAAATCTGAACCGATTTCTTCCAAATTTAAAAGTGTTCATTCATATAATAGGAAACCTCTTTCTGACGAATTTCATACTGATCGGATATAAAATACAGTTTTTACAGCGCTTACACTTCAAATCGGGGGTAACGTATATATGGGGGCTATATCTAAATCTGAACCGATTTCGTCCAAATTTAGCAGTGTTCATTCATATAATAAGAAACCTCTTTTTGCCGAATTTCAGACTGATCGGATATAAAATAAAGTTTTTACAGCGCTTACATGTCAAATCTGGGGTAACATATATATGGGGGCTATATCTAAATCTGAACCGATGTTAACCAAATTCAATAGGGTTCGTCCTTGGGCCAAATAAAACATATGTGTAAAGTTTCCTCGAGATCGGATCATAATTGCGACCTGTACTTTGATTACAAGAATACATGCACAGACGGACAGACGGACAGACAGACAGACGGACATAGCTAAATCAACTCAGAAAGTGATTCTAAGTCGATCGGTATAATAAACGATGGGTCTATTTCTTCTCCTTTTGGGTGTTACAAACAAATGCACAAAGTTATAATACCCTGTACCACAGTGTGGTGTAGGGTATCTATCTATCTATATATAAAAATGGAAAAATGTTTGTATGTATGTATGTATGTGTTTTATAGACGCTTAAACCACTGGACCGATTTAAATTTTTTTTCTTTTGTTTGAAAGGTAATTTGTCTGAGATTGTTTTGGAAAAAAAAATTTTGCAAAAAGTGGGCGGCGCATATGTGGGCGTGACAAATCGTTTGTTTTCAAAAATGGACGGGATCGGAAATCTAAATCTGGGCCAACGAAGCTATAAAAATATAAACGTATAGAGAATACACTCCTCTTTCATTTAATTTGCATATTAATATTAGTAATATTTTAATTGATGTAAAAAAAATTATATTAAAATTGTTGCCCTTGTAATTTAAAAAGTGATGTGAAAAGGACAAACGATACGAAATACATTACTTTACTACTAGTGTCCTATGTTTTCAGTAGCATAAAGTCCCTTTTGTGGGAGGGAATAAAATGTTTTTTTTTGTCTCAGTGTCCTTAATATATTATAAATGATACTTAATTCAAACAATTGTTATTCCTTAACCGTTAAAGGTAGAAGGCTCAAATTTTAATATATGTTACACAACATTTAAGGATATTCAAGGATAAAAGTTTTAAAGGACATTATTTTATCCTTGGAAATGTTTTCCAAAAATTGTATTAAATAGCGGTCATTTTCCCTTGAATTTGATATGCATATTTATCAATTAGCATTGTAATAAGTACAAAGAAACATTTTTCAAAAATGTTATCCTTGAAATTTTAAAAGTCCTGTAAAAAGGTCAAATGATCACGAAATAAAAAAATGAGTATGCAGTTTATCTGCTTTTGGCCTATATTTTACTTTTATATAGTCTCGTTATTGGAAGGATGTTCGAATTTGTCGCACTGTGTTGTTGGTCCGAATTTTGAATATTGACCTATCTCTGCCCAAAGAGTATATATGGACTCGACGGTTTCAAAAAAAGTCGGCTTTGATTTTTCCCATTTTTTAATATTTTTCAGTAAATCTGAAGAAATTGTGGAATTTTTTGAGATTTTTCCGATAACTCGTTATAAGTTATCTATATTTAAAACCAGTAAGGAAAGGCAGAAAGTCGGGCGGGGCCGACTATATAATACCCTACACCTCCCTAACAATGCGATAAGGGTCATTGCCATAATAATTTGGAATAATTGGTAAATGGGTAGAAACATATTATCTAATTCTGAAACGATAATCGCTAAATTAAGCAATATTCGTTCCTAAATTGAGAAACATCTTTCTGGAAAATGTTAATGATCGGAAGTAAAATACAACTTCTATAGCGGTTTGATACCAAATCAGGAGGAACAATCAATATAAATCTGAACCGATCTTCCCTGAATACTCATTCATGTAAAAAGACCTCCTTCTGTCGAATTTCGTACTGATCGCATATAAAATACAGTCTCTACAGCGCCTACATGTCAAATCGGGGGTAACGTATATATGGGGGCAATATCTAAATCTGAACCGATTTCTTCCAAATTTAACAGTGTTCATTCATATAATAAGAAACCTCTTTCTGCCGAATTTCATACTGATCGGATATAAAATAACATTTTTACAGCGCTTACAAGCCAAATCGGGGGTAACGTATATATGAGGGCTATATCTAAATCTGAACCGATTTTCTCCGAATTTAGCAGTATTCCTTCATGTAATAAGAAACCTCTTTCTGCCAAATTTTGCACTGATCGGATATAAAATACAGTTTTTACAGCGCTTACATGTCAAATCGGGGTTAACATATATATGGGGGCTATATCTGAATCTGAACCGATTTTCTCCGAATTTAGCAGTATTCCTTCATGTAATAAGAAACCTCTCTTTGCCGAATTTCGCACTGATCGGATATAAAATAACATTTTTACAGCGCTTATATGTCAAATCGGGGGTAATGTATATATGGGGGCTATATCTAAATCTGAACCGATTTCTTCCAAATTTAACAGAGTTCATTCATGTAATAAGAAACCATTTCCTGCCGAATTTCATACTGATCGGATATAAAATAAAGTTTTTACAGCGCTTACATATCAAATCGGGCCTAACATATATATGGGGGCTATATCTAAATCTGAACCGATTTTAACCAAATTCAATAGGGACCGTCCTTGGGCCAAAAAAAAGATATGTGTAAAGTTTCGTCGAGATCGGACCATAATTGCGACCTGTACTTTGATTACAAGAATACATGCACATAAATATGCATAAAAATATTTATACCCATGCATAAAAATATTTATACCCTACACCACACTGTGGTACAGGGTATTATAACTTTGTGCATTTGTTTGTAACACCCAAAAGGAGAAGAAATAGACCCATCGTTTATTATACCGATCGACTTAGAATCACTTTCTGAGTCGATTTAGCTATGTCCGTCTGTCCGTCTGTCTGTCTGTCTGTCTGTCTGTCTGTCTGTCTGTCCGTCTGTCTGTCTGTCTGTCTGTCCGTCTGTGCATGTATTCTTGTAATCAAAGTACAGGTCGCAATTATGGTCCGATCTCGACGAAACTTTACACATATCTTTTTTTTGGCCCAAGGACGATCCCTATTGAATTTGGTTGAAATCGGTTCAGATTTAGATATAGCCCCCATATATATTGTAGCCCCGATTTGACATGTAAGCGCTGTAAAAATGTTATTTTATATCCGATCAGTGCGAAATTCGGCAAAGAGAGGTTTCTTATTACATGAAGAAATACTGCTAAATTCGGAGAAAATCGGTTCAGATTCAGATATAGCCCCCATATATATGTTACCCCCGATTTGACATGTAAGCGCTGTAAAAACTGTATTTTATATCCGATCAGTGCAAAATTTGGCAGAAAGAGGTTTCTTATTACATGAAGGAATACTGCTAAATTCGGAGAAAATCGGTTCAGATTTAGATATAGCCCCCATATATATGTTACCCCCGATTTGACTTGTATTTATTTGTATATTTTATATCCGATCAGTATGAAATTCGGCAGGAAAAGGTTTCTTATTACATGAATGAACTCTGTTAAATTTGGAAGAAATCGGTTCAGATTTAGATAGAATTTGGTTAAAATCGGTTCAGACTTAGATATAGCCCCCATATATATGTTACCCCAGATTTGACATGTAAGCGCTTTAAAAACTTTATTTTATATCCGATCAGTCTGAAATTCGGCAGAAAGAGGTTTCTTATCATATGAATGAACACTGTTAAATTTGGAAGAAATCGGTTCAGATTTAGATATAGCCCCCATATATACGTTACCCCCGATTTGAAGTGTAAGCGCTGTAAAAATGTTATTTTATATCCGATCAGTATGAAATTCGGCAGAAAGAGGTTTCCTATTATTTGAATGAACACTGTTAAATTTGGAAGAAATCGGTTCAGATTTAGATATAGCCCCCATATATACGTTACCCCCGATTTGAAGTGTAAGCGCAGTAAAAATGTTATTTTATATCCGATCAGTATGAAATTCGGCAGAAAGAGGTTTCCTATTATTTGAATGAACACTGTTAAATTTGGAAGAAATCGGTTCAGATTTAGATATAGCCCCTATATAATCGTTACCCCCGATTTCACATGTAAGCGCTGTAAAAATGTTATTTTATATCCGATCAGTGCGAATTTCGGCAAAAAGAGGTTTCCTTCTACATGAAGAAATACTGCCAAATTCGGAGAAAATCGGTTCAGATTTAGATATAGCCCCATATATATGTTACCCCCGATTCGACATGCAAGCGCTGTAGAGATTGTATTTTATATCCGATCAGTACGAAATTCGACAGAAAGATGTCTTTTTACATGAATGAGTATTCAGGGAAAATCGGTTCAGATTTATATATAACATCCGTACATATGTTCCTCCTGATTTGGTATCAAAGCGCTATAGAAGTTGTACTTTACTTCCGATCATTAAAATTTTCCAGAAATATGTTTCTCAATTTAGGAACGAATATTACTTAATTTAGCGATTATCGGTTCAGAATTAGATAATATGTTCATACCCATTTACCAATTATTCCAAATTATTATCGCAATGACCCTTATCGCATTATTAGGGAGGTGTAGGGTATTATATAGTCGGCCCCGCCCGACTTTCTGCCTTTCCTTACTGGTTAAGATATAACTCTGTGTATCAGGTTTTTTGTCCTAACTTCTTAAGTTATAACTAAACTTCTTAATATTTTTTTTGAAATGTTGCGTTTTTCCGTTCCTTTTCAGAAACAAATTTAGAAAAAAATATTGAAACATTTTTTGTGTGCGATTTTTAAGTTTTACAATTTTGATGTCATTTTTAAATTGTTCGAAATCTCCGATTTTTGCGAATTTTTTACTCTGTTACTCAATACATTTTCCAAATTATGGCTTATATATTGGGATGGCTATATTTATTGGGATGGAAACAAATATATGTATGTTTAGAACAAAATATTTCCAAATATATTGTATTTGTTTGCGTAAAATATTATATAATTCAAATGTAAACTCATGTATATTTCTTGCTGCAACATATGTTTGGGACAATATACTACAGAAGCGATTTTTTCGGCATGAAGACACAAAATCTTTCACATTTTTATTTGGTATCTTCGACAAAAATATTTCTCACAAAAAAATTCTATTACTATCACCACCTATTTAAATAGATAGAAAAAACACATAGACAGAAAAAACACATGTTTCATAACTTTGCAGCTTTTGCCAGTTCGTGTACTAACAAAAAAAACAATTTACCAAAATAAAGGGTTTTCCATTAACGTCATAACATTAACTTTGCCAGAGCCCAATCGGAGAAGTTTCTGCGTTTCAAATGATCAAATGGCTTTAGTTCTTGAGTCAGTTTAGTCTTATAAGGATGATGGCCAAGATCTTTTCGAAAAATACGGCACAGTGTGGTTTTAGAGATGCCCAATTCCTGAAAACGACGTGAAATCGACTAATTTGGCTCTTTTTGAACAGATACACTTACGGCTGCGATATTTGAGTCGCTTCGAGCGGTACGCCGTTTCTTTGGCACCGGAACATCCAAAAGTGAAAATTTGGATTCAAATTTATCCACTATAGCACGCACAGCCTATCGGGTGGAACGATTATTGCGGCCGAAAATTGGAGTAAGCGTCCATAATATAATTTTTAATGATTTCCAAACGTTGCACGTAAGTGAACTTCACCATGACGAATATGGACATCGACCAACCTTTTGACACCGACAGATCATTAAAAATGTTTGAGGTTGCGTTGACATAAAGATACGAAATTGCTATGTCCCTATTGAAAACCCGATATAAGTCAGAAACGCATCTCAACAAATATGTTCCGCTATGAGCATAAATACACTAGCCAACAGTCGTTTTGTTATTTGGTTCTAGCATAGTTTTTCTCATTGATTTTGACCTACTGAACACGAAAATGAGTTTTAAAAATTTTTCTGTCGATTGGTTTTCGAGATACAAATTTTTGAACTTTTTTTTTTAAATTTTTGGAGGTACACTTACAATTTTGAGCATATCTTTCGTCTTCTTTGACGTATTTGATCCTACTACTACTCAAATTAAAGCAAATTGAGCCGTCTACAACTCATTCTCAGAAAATTTTCAAATCGGGTGAGTAGTTTTGATGTTGGCGGCTTAAAAAGGTTAAAAAACTGCGTTTTTTTAGTAAAAATGTGGCAGAAAAATTCATATAAAAATTCATATAAAATATAAAACGCGATGCTAACAGCGATTTTGGTTTTTTTACGTATAGCTGGCATTTTTCCAAAGAAAATAAGCACTTACTTAACAAAATCTGACAACAAATGGCGGACTTATAATTTTTTTGGTAAAAGACCGAAATTCCGCTATTTCACGATATTTTGATTTTCATTATTTGCACAGCTAACCTACTAGGAGGGATCGAAAAAGCAAGTTTTTTATAATCCTTTTGGAATAGAACGGAACAGTTGCTCCTATACATAAGTTACTTCTGTTCAAAATTTCACCACCCTGGGTTAATGTCTTCTGTTCTGGCAAGGGACGTGAAATTTCAAAAATTTTGTGAAATCAGCAATTTTTTTTTTGGAAATTTTTTTCAAATGTCACAGCACTTTGCAGTTTTGATAAAATTTTTAAATTAATATTAATAACACAAATATTTCATAATTGTAAAAACCTATTTACAATACCGTAGGGACGTACAAAATTGTTTGGAAAAAACGTTTACGTAATTTTTATGATTCTCAGAATTAAAAAAATAAGTAATACACAAATAGTTATTTAATTTTTATGATTGTGGTTGCAGAGTAATATACGCTTCTGAATGTGCGTGGACGCTCTTCGTGTTCCTTTATGACTGCTACTCCGTTCACAGTCAATTAAAGGGAAAAAAGGGAATTACACTTTTTTATTGATGTGTGTTTTCCCGATGGCTACCTGTATCGGATTTTTTTACAGAAATTCCCCCCACATTTGTGAGTGGTCATTATTTGGAAACTTTTACACAATTTGAAACGCACACTTGCTGAATCAGGTATATAGCCACCCTTAAAAGATGCGCCCATTCATAAGTACCTGTCAGTAAAATATTGTAACATACTTAGTATTTATAGGTGTTCATTTATCGTTTTTTGTCATTCAACAAGTGTCTACGAACGCGAGTAGTAGGAGTAAAAAGTGAAACAAATTGAATTTAAGTGCATATAATACCTACCCAACAAGTAAGACAATGAGTAAAAGACTACGTGTGTTCGAGTGTTTGAACAATCCAGACAATTTCTGCAATGTTTGTGGCGAGTTTATAAAGAATAATCACGCACATACGTTTACTCCAGCAGTGCAATTGCACTATTTGAATTATTTTGGTATTTCACCAAATATCACAGAACCATGGACACCTAAGTCGCTATGTGATCTTTGCTATATAATCCTTACCAACTGGGCAGCTGGCGGAAGGTAAGAATTTTTATTTAAACACATTAAGCAAAGCAAATATAGTAATTTATTTTAATTTTAGGCGCCATATGAAATTCTATACACCAATGATGTGGAAAAAGCCGCTATGCCATTCCACAGACTGTTATTTTTGCATCACCACAAACAGTGGGGTACTGAGATTTTTAAAATGGAACTACGCTCAAGTGGGATCGTTTGCACTTCCAGTACCACATTCGAATGATGTACCATATCCAGTGTGCCCTGGTGCATCTCTTCAAAAAGCAGAATCGTCAGATCAAGAGTCCGAGTCAAGTGCAAGCGAATTTAGGGCGTGCATAAAGCGAAAATTACTGTCACAGGCCGAACTAAACGATTGGGTGGGCGATTTTGGTCTCACTAAGGAGAAATCCGAACTTTTTGCGTCTCGGATGGTACAGTGTGGATTTGCGGATTCAGAAGTGAAAGTAACAGCGTACAGGAAGCGTCACCAGCAGTATGCAAAATTTTATACAAAGAAAGACGAAATAAAAATTCACAACCCCAATGAATGGAGGTTGTTTATTGACAGCAACAAAGAGAGCTTGAAGGCAGTTCTCTTACATAATGGGAATGAAAAGCCATCTCTTCCTATTGCTCATGCGGTTCATTCAAAGGAGAACTATGAAACTATGAACATTTTGCTGAAATGCATAGAGTATAGCAAATATAATTGGAAAATATGCGCCGACCTCAAAGTTGTGGCCATTCTGTGTGGACTCCAAGGAGGCTATACGCGACATTGCTGTTTTCTGTGCCTTTGGAATAGCCGCGCTGATGATCAGCATTATATTCAAAAAAATGGCCGGAACGAACGAAACCTGTAGTTGGAGAAGCGAATGTTCAGCGCAAACCACTAATAGAGAACCGTGAAAATATAATACTTCCGCCGCTGCACATAAAATTGGGTTTGATAAAAAATTTTGCCAAAAAATTGGACAAAGAAGGTTAAGCTTTTGCCTATTTACGGTCAATTTTCCCTTACCTTTCGCTGGCAAAAATTAAAGAAGGAGTCTTCGCAGGACCCGAGATAAAAAAAATGTTGAAAGATGAAACATTCCCGAAGCTGTTATCACCCATCGAAGCCGCAGCATGGAATTCCTTCAGGCTTGTTGTGGAAAACTTTTTAGGAAACAACAAAAGCGATAATTACAAGGACATAGTTGAGGATCTGGTAAAGAACTATGAAGCAATGGGTAGGTTTTTTTTGAAACAAATGTTAATTTAAATAGCGTTTTAATTCTCGTTTTTTTTCATTTTTGGGTAGGAGTGCACATGTCACTTAAAATACACTTTCTGCATTCTCATTTGGATTTTTTCCCTGAGAATTTAGGAGACGTGAGCGACGAACACGGCGAGCGCTTTCATCAGGAATTGAAGGCTATGGAACGACGCTATCAGGGCATCTATGACACGGCTATGATGGGTGACTACATTTGGACCCTAATACGTGAGACCAATTGCAGCGAATACAAAAAACAAAGAAGAAGTCAGCTGTTTTTCCACATGGCATAAAATGTACAGTTATATCTTTGTTTCTACTCATTTTTTTTGGGCGTTGATTTGGTTAATTTCGTTAGTTTAGCTAACCTGGCATATCCATTTCTAATTGTGTCATACATTGAGTATGTAGTGCTCTAAATAAATTAAAAAATAATATACTAAGACTAATTTGTTTATTTTAAATTAAGTTCAAATGTATTTATTCGTTTGCGTTGGGTAGGTAAGCTGTGCAAATAATGAAAATCAAAATATCGTGAAATAGCGGAATTTCGGTCTTTTACCAAAAAAATTATAAGTCCGCTATTTGTTGTCAGATTTTGTTAAGTAAGTGCTTATTTTCTTTGGAAAAATGCCAGCTATACGTAAAAAAACCAAAATCGCTGTTAGCATCGCGTTTTATATTTTATATGAATTTTTATATGAATTTTTCTGCCACATTTTTACTAAAAAAACGCAGTTTTTTAACCTTTTTAAGCCGCCAACATCAAAACTACTCACCCGATTTGAAAATTTTCTGAGAATGAGTTGTAGACGGCTCAATTTGCTTTAATTTGAGTAGTAGTAGGATCAAATACGTCAAAGAAGACGAAAGATATGCTCAAAATTGTAAGTGTACCTCCAAAAATTTAAAAAAAAAGTTCAAAAATTTGTATCTCGAAAACCAATCGACAGAAAAATTTTTAAAACTCATTTTCGTGTTTAGTTGGTCAAAATCAATGAGAAAAAGTACGCTAGAAATAAATAACAGAGAAAATTTTGTTATTTGTGACCTAGTGATATAAACAAAATTTAAAGGGTGTTGTTTTAAACACGATTTGAGTTAGCAATTTTAGAAAACAAGTAAGAAAGTTCAGTTTGGTAAACCGGCTTAAGATTAAATTATTATGAATTTAAATTGCATTTAATAATTTTAAGGTATTTACTGGTATTCATGTTATAAGCTGTTAACTTTTGGTGTAAATGGTCCTTTTATTTAGGAGGTACCACAGTAGCCTGCCTATAACGTCCATTTTCTCTGGATTCTAGGTACAATAAAAACATTAAACTGTACAAAATTTCAAGAATTTGAATGCACTGGTATTAAAGTCATAAGCTGTTAACTTTTGGTGCAAAATTGTCCATTTGAGTGGGAGGCACCAAAAAAGGGCGTGCCAATAACGCTCACTTTCTGTGGATCCTATGTACTATAGAAGCATTACACTGTACAACATTACAGATATTTGTATGAACCGATACTGAAGTTAAAAGCAGTTTACTTTTGGTGCAAAATGGCCCGTTCGTGTGAGAGGTACCAAAAGGGGCGTGGCTATTACTGACGTAATGGCGACTAATAAACGAATAATTTGTGGAATTGCAGAAGATTCGAGAAAATAACGCTTTTTGGGATATACTAGAAAGAGTGGACCAATATGGCCCATCTTCGAACTTAGCCGGAGATAGAGAAAAATATTATCGCATACCAAATTTGAAGTCAATCGGTTAATCCTTTCGAGAGTTATCGTGCGCACCAGCCAGCAGACAGACGGACAGACGGACATTGCTAAAATTAACCAAAATCGAATTTTCGCCAAACATACTTGAGGTCTTAGGTCACTCCCGTCAATGTGTTACACCTTTGGTTCGTAGCAAATGATATATGTATACCCTCCTGTATAAAGTGAGGGGATACATATCACATTTTTATTATGCATTTGTGTGTAACACCCAGAAGGAGAAGAGATACCCCCATCATTTGTTAACCGACCGACTTCGAATCACTTCCTGAGTCGATTTAACCATGTCCGTCTGTCCGTCCGTCTGTAGATGTACGAGTATCGTTGTAATCAAAGTGCAGGTCGTATTTATGGTCCGATTGTGATGAAATTTACCACAGTGCTCTTTTTTGGCCCAAGGACGATCCCTATTGGTCATAAACGGTTCAGATTTAGATATAGCCCCCATATATATGTAACCCCCGATTTGACATGTAAGCGCTGTATAAACTGTATTTTATATCAGATCAGTACGGAATTTGGCAGCGAGAGTTGTCTTATTACATGAATGAACACTGACATATTCGGGGAAAATCGGTTCAGATTTAGATGTAGTCCCCATATATATGTTACACCCGATTTGACATGTAAGCGCTGTAGAAACTGTATTTTATATCGGATCAGTGCGAAATTCGGAAGAAAGAGGTTTCCTCATATATCTAATACACCCGATTTGATATGTAAGCGCTGTAGAAACCGTATTTTATATTCGATCAGTACGAAATTCGACAGAGAGAACTTTCTTATTACTTAAATGAACAATACAAAATTCGGGGAAAATCCTTTCAGATTTAGATATAGCCCCCATAAATATGTTCTACACGATTTGACATGTAAGCGCAGTAGACCCCGTATTTAACCTCCGATCTGAACGAAATTCGCAGAGAGAGTTTTTTATTACGGGAATGAACACTACAAAATTCGGAGATAATCCGTTTAGATTTAGATATAACCCCCATATACATATATGTTACACCCGATTTGATATCTAAGCACTGTAGAAACCGTATTTTATTTCCGATAAGAATGAAATTCGGCAGAGAAGGTTTTCTTATTACATGTATGAACACTGACATATTCTTATCGCAATGCCAATTTTCGCATTGTTGGGGAGATGTAGGGTATTTTATAGTCGATTCCGCCCGAATTTCTGTCTTTGCTTACTGGTTACAATATGGGTCATTTTATACATTTATACATGTATCTATCGATGTTTTGCCACTAGGCATTGTTTTCTTTGTTAGGATGATAGCTTTTAAGAAATGGAACGAACAGTTTTTTGCTTTTTTTTCAGTTTTTAATAAATTTTTTTCGTGCCAGCAAACAATTTTTTCTAATTTTTTAAATACAGTTGTTAGACTTCCATTTCTACATGAAGGTGACGTTTTCAGCATTTTTAGCGCTTATAAATTCCTTTTATTTAAATGGTATAACGGCTACTAAAGGTAATTTCCATGAAAATTAGAATTTTAGATAAAACCAGTAAGGAAAGGCTAAAGTCGGGCGTGGCCGACTATATAATACCCTACACCACTCTCGTAATATTGAATAACTCTGATATATAAATTTTGTAATTCTTGTATAAATTGTTTACATAAATTTACTTTTGGGACATTTTATACTTAAATAATACCCTGTACCACAATGTGGTGTAGGGTATAAAAACGATTGGATCTAAAGAGCCAAATCGGATGAAACATATAGCTAAATCTTAATCGATTTTCTTCAAATTCGGCAATGTTGGTTCATGGATCAAGAAACTCTACCATTTTAAATTTCAAAACGATTGGATGTAAAATACAGCTGCTATAGAACTAAAGGGCCAAATCGGACGAAACATATGTATAGGAGCTATATCTAAATCTGAAACGATTTTCTCCGAATTAGGCAGTATTCCTTTGAGTAATAAGAAACCTCTTTCTGCCGAATTTCGCACTGATCGGATATAAAATACAGTTTCTACAGCATTTACATGTCAATTCGGGGGTAACATATACATATATGGGGGCTATATCTAAATCTGAACCGATTTCCCTCAAATTTGGCAGTGTTAATTCATGTAATGAGAAACCTCTTCTGACAATTTTTTTTACTGATCGGATTTAAAATACAGTTCTACAGCGCTTACATGTCAAATCGGGGGTAACATATACATATATGGGGGCTATATCTACATCTGAACCGATTTCCCTCAAATTTGGCAGTGTTAATTCACGTAATGAGAAACCTCTTTCTGCCAATTTTTTTACTGATCGGTTATAAAATAAATTTTTTACGGCGCTTACATGTGAAATCGGGGGTAATGTATATATGGGGGCTATATCTAAATCTGAACCGATTTCTTCCAAATTTAACAGTGTTCATTAATATAATAAGATACCTCTTTCTGCTGAATTTCATACTGATCGGATATAAAATAAAGTTTTTACAGCGCTTACATGTCAAATCGGGGTAACATATATATGGGGGCAATATCCAAATCTGAACCGATTTTAACCAAATTAAATAGGGATTGCCCTTGGGCCAAAAAAAGATATGTGTAAAGTTTCGTCAAGATCGGGCCATAATTGCGACCTGTACTTTAATTACAGTAATACATCTACAGACGGACAGACGGACAGACAGACGGACAGACGGAGATAGCTAAATCGACTCAGAAAGTGATTACAAGTCGATCGGTATAATAAACAATGGATCTATCTCTTCTCTTTTTGGGTGTTACAAACAAATGCCCAAAGTCATAATACCCTGTACCACAGTGTGGTGTAGGGTATACAAATTAAAAAAAAAACTGTACCATAAAAAATTTGTTTTGGCTTCATAAAATAGTGTCTAAACTCAAACGTTTAGAATTATTTAGTTTATACATATTTTTGAATTTCGTATTAACTTCTGGGATAAAACTATGTATTGAATTTTGTGTAGTTTGAATATCATTGTAAATCCCAACGAAGTTACTGAGTACTTGAATTTATCGCTATTGTGAATTACAAAAACTAATGTTTATCTTAAAGATAAGTTTAAATACTTCTTGGCTTGTTAGTGAAGTTTAACTCGTTCATTTTTTAAGCACACTCCAACTGGTGAGCACTCAATCCCTAACAATAGCACTCTATTTTTTCTAACATTACCACTTCTTGGTTCTTTTAATTATATTTCTTACATAATTAATTGCTCACAATTTCTGACCTCTCGAGAAATTGTGCCTAGCGATTAATTAAAATCTCTACGATTGTAGCCACTGCAATTCCTCCAATTCTCATTGTTGTCTCTACCTCTCAAGTACACACACATACAGTCCACTACGCTCTTTTGTCACTGGTGAAGTTACTGCCCTGCAATCCCGTCCAGCAGCCTATTCCTCCACAGTTATCACCAGTACTCCTCAAACTTTATTCAATAGTATGGCTCAATCTATTAAAAAGAGTTTTTTGAGGTCTCGGTTACAAACATTTTTTTTGCACAGTTTTATCTCACAATTTATATACTACTACTCAGAATCTTTCACAATTCCATTTTGGCCAGAATTCATCTCAATAAAATTTCTCAAAAAAATGCGGTCTAAATATGGCTAAAAATTGCCGCGTTTTTTCCATATCCAATGATTTGCTCCTTATCCAAATATTTCTCCAATAATAAAATTGAATGCAATCCATGGTGGAGGGTATATAAGATTCGGATGGCCGAACTTAACACTTTTACTTGTTTCTAATTGTTTTAACAAGATTTACTAAACTTCTATTACTACGTAAAATCGATTCTTTCAGAATCTGTATCCCTTATAATTTTCTTTATATAAATTCACTAATGCTTAATAGAGCTTATACTTTAATTCTCTAAGCTACATTCCAAGAAAATTGGAAATTTTAGAAAAAAATTAAAAAAAAACTACCATAAAAAACGTTTTTGTTTTGATTTTATAAAATAGTATGTCTCAATCTGTACAAAAGAAAAGTTTTTAGATCTCGGAGACAAAATTTATTTTGTTGCATAGTGTATTCAATGTATGTCATTTTATGTCTGTCTTAGATTTAATCTTCCCCTTATACTCCGGTATGAAATAACCAATCTTCATAATTATTCCATTACTCGTATTGTACAAACATAATAATAATAAAATGAGCAAATACAATTTTGAATAGTGAATGACATACGAGTACATATTAAATATTACTTAATTAAAGTTCTGTATTGTAAGTGTACTCCAAAAGAGGTCTGACCATAATATGGATAAAAACATTAAGATTATATACAGGCACATTTGTAATGTATGTTGTACCTTTCAGAAGATCTATGTCGTTAGTGAAATTTACATAAGGTCATACCGAAATGACTCTTTTACAAATATACTTAGGGTTTTTATCCGTTATGTTAGTTAGACCGATTTTTGTACGCGTGATACTAAGCAAATAGAAATTAGGACATAAAATACATTTTAAAATCTGTTGGTTGGTACGAGTATTTGCTGCATTGCCAAAAATTAGAAAAAGCTTTTGCCTCCGTGGCAGGGAATGGATAAAGGGTTGCCATCTGGAAGAAATGTAACAATGTTGCAGGGAATTCAGGCTTAAAATTAATGGAATTAACGAACTCATTGAATTGATTTTAATTCAGGTGATTTAATTCAGATACAGATATAAACTAAAACCAGTAAGGAAAGGCAGAAAGTCGGGCGGGGCCGACTATATAATACCCTACACCTCCCTAAAAATGCGATAAGAGTCATTGCGATAATAATTTGGAATAATTGGTAAACGGGTAAGAACATATATATGTGGATATATCTAATTCTGAACCGATAATCGCTAAATTAAGCAATATTCGTTCCTAAATTGAGAAACATGTTTCTGGAGAATTTTGTAATGATCGGAAGTAAAGTACAACTTTTATAGCACATTGTAACCAAATCAGGAGGAACATATATATGGAGGTTATATATAAATCTGAGTCGATTTTCCCTAAATTCTCATTCATGTAAAATACATAGAAACCTTTTTCTGTCGAATTTCGTACTAATCGGATATAAAATACAGTCTTTACAGCGCTTGGATGTCAAATCGGGGCTAACATATATATGGGGGCTATATCTAAATCTGAACCGATTTTCTCCGAATTGAGCAGTATTCCTTCATGTAATAAGAAACCTCTTTCTGCCCAATTTCGTACTAATCGGATATAAAATACAGTCTTTACAGCGCTTGGATGTCAAATCGGGGCTAACATATATATGGGGGCTATATCTAAATCTGAACAGATTTTCTCCGAATTGAGCAGTATTCCTTCATGTAATAAGAAACCTCTTTCTGCACAATTTCGTACTGATCGGAAATAAAATAAAGTTTCTACAGCGCTTTCATATCAAATCTCAACCGATTTCCCCCAAATTGTGTATTGTATCTAAGTGTATCACGAGACTACTCTCTGTCAATTTTTGTACAAATCGGTTCAAAAATGTTGTTTATACAGTGCATATATGCCAAATGGGTGGTACATATATATGGGAGCTATATGTAAATCTGAACCGATTTTAACCAAATTCAATAGGGATCGTCCTTGGGCCTAAAAAAAGGTATGTGCAAAGTTTCGTTGAGATCGGACCATAATTGCGACCTGTACTTTGATTACAAGAATACATCTACAGACAGACAGACGGACATAGCTAAATAGACTCAGAAAGTGATTACAAGTCGTTCGGTATAATAAACAACGGGTCTATCTCTTCTCCTTTTGGGTGTTACAAACAAATGCACAAAGTCATAATACCCTGTACCACAGTGTGGTGTAGGGTATAATATGTAGTTGTTGAACATGGGTTCAACAATGTGTTTGAAATAAAATCGAGTTTTTGCTAATTGTTTTAACGACAGTTACTAAAGTTCATTTTTAGCCCTCATTATTTCCTTAAATATAAGTGGTATCTCGGCTTTATCGAGCTTATACTTCAAAAAATATGGTTCAAATACTAAAGGTACCTTGCATGAAAATTTAAAAATTAGAAAAAAAAATTTAAAAAAAATATTTTGGTTTCATGGTAAAGTATGACTCAATCTATACAAAAAATGTTTTTAGGTCTCGGAAACAAAAAAAAATGTTTTTGTTATATAGTGTTATTATTTTTTTAATGTAGAATATTAATGGAGATTATTTTTAATTTAATTATGAAGAATTGTATCTCGCAAGTTTTGGTCATTTTCTGCTTCGCATATTCTTGCTCATTCAATTGTGTACTGTTCCATTTCAAAAGAAAAAAAAACAAAATATATTAAAAAAGTTATAAGGAATTCAAAACCCTTTGGTAATATTGGGCCACCGCAAATTTACCGATCGATATCGATTTTTTGCAATCATAAATGATGCAATCAAATGTGCCGACCAATATTACTTAATATTGAAAGGCATTCACACAATTTTAGTAAAGTTTTCCCTTTTTTAGGATTTTCTTGCTTGTATGTGGGAGATTTAATCAACCTAAATTTCCGACCAAAAGAATGTCCCACAAAGAAGATTGAGACCAATAAATGAATTGATCTATATCGTCAGTCTGTTAATGCTCTTATATATTTTATATAATTATTCTTTTCGTATATCGTGTTTATCAAATGAAATATGTAATAAAGCAAATATCAGTAAGACCTATTACACAAGAACGCAAGTGTATGGATAGCAATATTTTTATCATAACTATCTGCATGCACAATATATACGAAATATAGCGTTGTACACAAACATTTATATGACTATCTATTGAGAACACAAACATGATATGCAGAGAGGATATTTGTATGTAAATTCAGACATATTTGTTTACATGTACCGACGACGATATACTCGTACGTACGTTTGTGAGTGTGTGTCTACACTCGTATTTGTATATGTATGCAAATATCTGTACACAAACACATTTGCATTTGCTTGTATGTAGCATGTGTGTGTCTGAATGTCTGTGTGTTGCCAACAAATCGCCATTGGCTTCGAATTGCAAATGGAAATAGAAAACATCAATGGCAACGGAAAGGACTTACACAAATATTTAGATGAAAACTGAAATTTTTCCAGCATCACAAAAAAAGGACAATCATAACTATTTTCTCTGCCACCACCCCTCTACCAGCGGACCCTCCTCCCTAGCGCTCTGCCACATTTTGCATAATAACACACAGTTACAGAAATGCGTTTGTGTTCATGGCTATGTAAACGCTTACAATTATATACAAATATAGCCACAGACACACGCATATGCGAACATTCTTCAAAACATACGTATTCGTCCTTTGTTTCCCCGAAATGCGAGAATAAAGTTTATATGAATTTGTGATACCAGGAAATGTTCACATGGAGCGTACACAGCTTCCGGCTTTATAAGTGAGAGAGAAAAAATGTTGTAGATCCACAAAGAAAAAACGGTTGTGTACAAACACAATGACATCCCATCGTTGCCTCAGAAGACACGAGGGAATATATAATAAAAATATTGAACAAGTGTTTTCATCTGGAAAGTGAAACAAAAAATTTAAAATTCTTTGGAAATACTCTACACAACTTCGATACACCTATTATGCTAGGTATTTGGCACAAATTTTCGTGCTACTCCTACTCACTTTTTACCTACCATTTCTACAGGGTGTAAGGGTGAAAGGTTTCGTTCTATAACAGGTATTTTGGGTTGGGAAACCAACGCTGAGGTGAATGTTGGTTAACCCAAATCAAATAATAATTTAATTAAGTATGTGGCAATATACGAGTAATTGTAATTTCTTGGAAATATGGAATTTAAACTATGTTTTGGAGAAATATGCCAAATATATACCAAAAACGAAAATTTTTGTTGGAAGTTAGTGTGGTTTTTAAAGAATTTTGCAATCATTCGATTCGTGGAATTTTTTTATACCCTACACCACACTGTGGTACAGGGTATTATAACTTTGTGCATTTGTTTGTAACACCCAAAAGGAGAAGAAATAGACCCATCGTTTATTATACCGATCGACTTAGAATCACTTTCTGAGTTGATTTAGCTATGTCCGTCTGTCTGTCTGTCCGTCTGTCTGTCCGTCTGTCCGTCTGTCCGTCTGTCCGTCTGTCCGTCTGTGCATGTATTCTTGTAATCAAAGTACAGGTCGCAATTATGGTCCGATCTCGACGAAACTTTACACATATCTTTTTTTTGGCCCAAGGACGATCCCTATTGAATTTGGCTAAAATCGGTTCAGATTTAGATATAGCCCCCATATATATGTTAGCCCCGATTTGACATGTAAGCGCTGTAAAAACTATACTTTATATCCGATCAGTATGAAATTCGGCAGAAAGAGGTTTCTTATTATATGGATGAACACTATTAAATTTGGAAGAAATCGGTTCAGATTTAGATATAGCCCCCATATATACGTTACCCCCGATTTGACATGTAAGCGCTGTAAAAACATTATTTTATATCCGATCAGTATGAAATTCGGCAGAAAGAGGTTTCTTATTATATGGATGAACACTATTAAATTTGGAAGAAATCGTTTCAGATTTAGATATAGCCCCCATATATACGTTACCCCCGATTTGACATGTAAGCGCTGTAAAAACTTTATTTTATATCCGATCAGTATGAAATTCGGCAGAAAGAGGTTTCTTATTATATGGATGAACACTATTAAATTTGGAAGAAATCGGTTCAGATTTAGATATAGCCCCCATATATACGTTACCCCCGATTTGACATGTAAGCGCTGTAAAAACTTTATTTTATATCCGGTCAGTATGAAATTCGGCAGAAAGAGGTTTCTTATTATATGGATGAACACTATTAAATTTGGAAGAAATCTGTTCAGATTTAGATATAGCCCCCATATATACGATACCCCCGATTTGACATGTAAGCGCTGTAAAAACTTTATTTTATATCCGGTCAGTATGAAATTCGGCAGAAAGAGGTTTCTTATTATATGCATGAACACTATTAAATTTGGAAGAAATCGGTTCAGATTTAGATATATCCCCATATATACGTTACCCCCGATTTGACATGTAAGCGCTGTAAAAACTTTATTTTATATCCGATCAGTATGAAATTCGGCAGAAAGAGGTTTCTTATTATATGGATGAACACTATTAAATTTGGAAGAAATCGGTTCAGATTTAGATATAGCCCCCATATATACGTTACCCCCGATTTGACATGTAAGCGCTGTAAAAACTTTATTTTATATCCGGTCAGTATGAAATTCGGCAGAAAGAGGTTTCTTTTTATATGGATGAACACTATTAAATTGGGAAGAAATCGGTTCAGATTTAGATATAGCCCCCATATATATGTTACCCCCGATTTGACCTGTAAGCGCTGTAAAAACTGTATTTTATGTCCGATCAGTACGAAATTCGACAGAAGGAGGTCTTTTTACATGAGTAAGTATTCAGGGAAGATCGGTTCAGATTTATATTAAAGCTCCATATATATGTTCCTCCTGAGTTGGTATCAAACCACTATAGAAGTTGTATTTTACTTCCGATCATTAAAATTTTCCGAGGATGTTTCTCACTTTAGGAACGAATATTGCTTAATTTAGCAATTATCGTTTCAGAATTAGATAATACGTTTCTACCCATTTACCAATTATTCCAAATTATTATGGCAATGACCCTTATCGCATTGTTAGGGAGGTGTAGGGTATTATATAGTCGGCCCCGCCCGACTTTCTGCCTTTCCTTACTGGTTTTAATTTGTGGTCGTATCTTCAACAGGAAACTTTGTGGAGAAATCAAATAGTGCAAAGACCAAACATTTAATTGGATTGTTTAATTGGATTTATTTGGCATTCTATTTAATTTCAAATAATAACTGATCAAAAAAATTGTATTGGAATGTTTTTTTTATTTAAATACATACTGAAAGATTCAGTAAAAATGCTTAGAAAATATGGTATGTATGGCCTAAATACGTATATTTTGGAGCGACATCTATAGGGTGACTATAACAAAATATGAACCGATTTGTAAAATTTTTGCTGTGATGAATTCTTGTCAAAATATAATTCAAACTGCAAAGTTCCTGCTAAATTGCTTTAAAAGCGTGGTATATATGCCTTAAAACCCGTATTTTGGAGCGACCTCTATAGGGGAGCTATTTCAAAACATTGACCGATATGGCCCATTTGCAATCCCAAACAACCTGCTACTACGAGTATAAGAAATATTTGTACCAACTTTGATCAACCTAGCTCTATTATTACGGACGGTGGCGTGATTACAAAAGACGGACAGGCGGACATGGCTAAATAGTTTTAGAATTTTAAGATTAAGAATATATATTTATGGGGTCTCAGATCAATATTTAGAGGTTTTACAAGGAGGAGTTGAAGATGTTGTCCATAATAAAATAGATCTGAAATGATATAACCTTATAATGCGCAGTATTCTTTCATAAATCAAGAATCGGAAAGAAAAAATAGATGCGACTATATTCAATCTAAATAGATTTTCATCCATTTGGTTCAAAAGGGTATACAAAGATCGGACGTAAAATAGAGTTTCAATAGCGCATAAATGCTAAATAGGCAGGAACATATACAGGGTGTTTTTTAGACGTATGGTTTTCAACCTGGCTATACTTTTTTCGGAGTTGGTCCTTTTGACAGCTGTGACCTTACTCATGCTCAGTTTGGTTTGCCATTTTATAATGAAAAGCCATACCCTGGCACAACGTTTGCAAATCGTGCAAATTTAATACCAAATTATTGATAATAAATTTTCCGATTTTCACAAGAACATTTTGTTCAGCGATGAAAAACACTTTTGGATGAATGAGTATATGAATAAACAAAATTGTCGCATTTGGAGTAATGCCATTGTTCAGACTCCATTACATTCAAGGAGGGAATCATTGGTCCACATTTCTTCAAAAATGAAGCCGACCATAATGTTACACTCAATGGGAAACGCTATAGAGCCATGATTAATGACTTTTTAGTGCCTGAATTGGAGGATGTTGATGTGAACGACCTTTGGTTCCAAAAAACTAAACAATCAATTTATTGAAGGAAACTTTTGGTGAGTCATTATCTGGCGTCGTGGCCTGTGACATGGCCTCCAAGATCGTGCGATTTAACCCCGCTGGACTATTTTTTGTTGGATTATATGAAGTCGCTTGTCTACGCAGATAAGCCCGACACGATTGACGCATTGAAAGAGAATATTCGGCGCGTTATTGCTGACACACAGCCCCAAATGCTGCAAAAATGTTCGAAAATTAGGACTCTCGGCTGGAATTTATTGTATTTCTCATTTTTAAAACATAATGCAAACCCTTATCTTTATAATAAAGCTGAATTATTGGCCATAAAATTAAATTATATGCGTTTTATTTCTTCTTGAGAACCACACGTCTAAAAAAACACCCTTTATATTGGTATATATATAAATCTGAACAGATTTTCCTCAAATTAAGAAGTATTCACCCCCGAATTTTGTAACATCATTCTGTCATATTTTGTAATGATCGGAAGTATAGTACGATGGCTCTATTTTTTCTCATTTTGTGTGTTACAAACAAATGCACCACAATGTGGTGTATGGTATAAAAATTTATAATCGCAAAGTTTGGTTCCAATCGGATGAAAGGTTAAAAATATACAAAAATCTGAGGTCTTTTCATAATTTATAAATTTTTATCCCCTCACCTTAGAGCGGAGGGTATATATCATTTTCTACGAGCCAAAAGTGTAACACATCGAAGGAGTAACTATGACCCTAAGTATTTTCTGCAGAAATCAGTTTTGAGTCATTTTAAGTCATTTGAGCAATGTCCGTCCGTCTGTCTGTCTGTGTGTCTGTCTGGTGCGCACGATAACTGTCAAAAGGTGTAACTGATTGACTTCAAATTTGGTATGTGGTAATATTTTCTTCTTTCTCCGGCTAAGTTCGAAGCTGGGCCATATCAGTCCACTCCTTCTAGTACCTCCCCCTCAAAGGGTTAACATTTTGTGAAATATTGATTATTTAATAACTTTGAATCCTCTGAAATTCTACATATAGTAATAATTTATTAGTCACTATTACCACGAGGAAAATGGGCGAAGTTGCCACACCCCTTTTGGTACCTCCCACACAAATGGACAATTTTGAACTAAAAGTTAATAGCTTATACCATAATTACCAGTGCATACAAATACTTGAAATTTCGTACAGTGCAATGCTATCATATAAACTAGAGTCTACAGAAAAGTGGCCGTAATTGGCACGGCCCTTTTGGTAGGGTTGTTTCTTTGAATTCCCACGATAAACCGTGATATTGAAAAAATAGAGAGGTTGCACCACAATTTTCGGTATAACTCGAGATCCATTAATCCAAATTTGATCAGGAAAGTTTTAAAGAATTTAAAATTAAATAGCCTTCAACTTCCTTCAACACCATTTTCCATCCGTTCAGCGGTTTCGCCGATCATATTACAAAATCATATTTTTTGAGAAAAATTTAATAATTTTCAAATGAAAGCCCCATGAAACAATCTAAAAATGCACGTTCGTTATATTTTTATGATTTGATCGTAAATTCAGATCGGTCAGGAATTAAATGACCCCATTCCGAAGAAAATCGATGCATAATTTAAAAAGTTGTAGCTAATTTAGTTAGTTTTTAACTTCAAAAAAAAATTACAAAAACAAACTTTAAAAGCTAAGAAATGGTATTTTGGCGTTTTTTGATGTCTAGCATCAGAAACTATGCATTAAAACAGAAACCCAGGAAAAAAGATTGTTTTTGTTGACTGGTGTAATATATCGTCGGCTTAATGCTATTTTGGTCCATACGCCATTTTTGTGTTTTTTGAGTTAGGAGTTGGTAGTATGGGTTTCAAGCATGCTCTTTCAGAATCTACAATCATTTTTTTCCTATCTCGCCTAGTTTTCGAGATATCGGTAGGGTGAACTTATTTAACTCTGAATAACGGGAAATAATTTTGATATTTTTGTTCTATGTCTCTATTTTTATATCGCCCTATATTTTTGACTCAGTATTTTTCGTTATTTCGATCACAATATGTAAATTACTGTCCTTCCATACCGACCTTTTTGTGGTCCATGTAATACAAATACGAAAACATATTAAAATAAAAGTGGATATGGACCAAAATGCCAAGTACAAAAATTGTTATAACTTGCTTATTTTTGAATGTAATGGCATAGAAATGCATGAGAATCATACAAACACTGTTGGGAACCCTATGAAATAAAAAGTGTGTAACTTTTCAGTTCCGTTTTTACTCAAACAATAAATTGCGTTTTTCTCCGATCATACAAAATGGCGTATGGAACAAAATAGCATTGAGCCAACGATATGTGTATACTTTATGGGGTCTCAGACTGATGTGTCCGTCTGTCTGTTGGAATCACGCTACTGTCCATAATATAAGAGCTAGGTTGATCAAATTTGGCAGAAAAACTTATAGTTGTAGGTCATTTGGGACTGCAAATAGGCCACATTTTGATATAGCTCTCATGGTCGCTCCAAAATACGGCTTTGAGCCATAGATACCACATTTTTAACGCAGATTAGCTGAAGCTTTGCAGTTTGTATTCTATTTTGACAAGAATTCATTACAGTAAATATTTGTTAAATCAGTTCATATTTTGTTATAGTCCACTTACAGATGTCGCTCCCAAAAAGGCTTGTTTTGGGTCATAAATGCCACATTTACTAACTTGACGCTTTTACTTGTTTTGAATTACTTCTTCTGATCGAAGCAAATACGGATTCATCTCTGTATGGCTTAGAAGTTCCAAATCTGAAACGTACACTCACCTTTTACAAGTATGCCAAGTTTCACACAAATCGGTTGACTTGTTATGAAACACCAGATTTATGTTACAATTTTCCGAGTATAGGATAAATACTTCTACTCATAAGTAGACAGCGGAATTATATGCAATTTTAAGATATTATCGGATTCCAATTCCGGCTGTATATTTGAAATATGCACTTTTCATTCAAAATATAATAGTAATATGGTAACTGGATAATTCTGGGCATAAAACAGTCCAACATTTAAAAATGCAGCCGGATCCAGAGTAAATTTAAATATCAAAATTGCATATAATTTCGCTGTCTACTCATCAGTTGTTTTTTTTTTTTTTTTTGATGAGCTATAAGGAATCAAATATAACTGTGTGATAAACTCACAAAGTTACATGTAGCATCCGGTGATATTAAAATATTTTAACTAGGCTTAATATTACACTATACAGGGTCTCCCATATTCGACGGACCCATCTGGCAACGCCATAACTTTTGACAGAGATGTCAGATCGCTTAATGACATACCGCGTTTGAAGCGTCAGTCCAAGCAGATTTTTACCATGGAACAATACACGCCACGCCACGCGAGCGCTCTGAAATAGTTGAAATTTACATTCAACAGAAGAAGTCAAGTCAACGTGCTTTTAAAATATTAAAAAATGTGAGAAGTGCGCCTTCTAAGAACACCATTAAGCGTTTATACGAAAAATTTTCGACTGGTGAGGCTCTTTCTAATCCGAAGAGGCCAAATAAAAGTCGACCAAGGCGATCGGCCGAGAATATCGCTGCCGTACGAGCCAGTGTTGAGAGGTCCCCAAGAACATCCCAAAAACGCCGTTCTCAGCAGTTGGGCATGGCTCGGTCCACTTTACAACGGATTATTCGCGTTGATTTGCATTTGTTCCCGTACAAAATTCAATTGACGCAAAGATTGTTGCCTGCGGACAAGCCTCGTCGATTGGAATGGGCCCAACGAGTCCGTGGGTCCGTCGAATATGGGCAACCCTGTACTTGCCACCACAAACAGAGCAAAGCTAAATATTTACAATCCCTCTAAATCCCATTGATCCCTTCAACATTTTAATTTTATTTACCTTATGAAACTTAAAACTGTGCAAATGCGCCAATAATCCTGAAAGTAATGCAAATATGCTTTTTTCGAGTTTTATATCATAGCCCATAAACGGAAAGACCACCACCGCCGCCATGCCCACCACGTCGTCCATTCGTTTCAGTTGAAAAAATCATCAGCTGTTTTTCACTTTCATATTCGAATGATTCGCTTTTACTTTTATTGCGTTACGCTTTCAGGTTATAACACTTTAAACTTTTTTAATTTAGTTTTACGATTTGCTCTTACATAGCACACCCGTATTGTCGATGGGGGTTCGTAGGCAAGTAGTTCTGACTCCACTCGCCCCAAAAACAAAAATCACAAACGCAGAAAAACATCTGGAATCGGTTTATCTTTCCTTGAGAACATATTTTATTTTATTATAACAACTGTTTTGACTTTCGCAGGCACAAATAATAAACATTCAACGCCAAGCAATAAAACCGTCTTATGTTTCATATTTACACGAAAAAAAAACACTCGAATATCTAAGACCTCCACTCAATCTCCGCCATTTGGCAGTGCAGAAGTCAGGGAACATTAAAAAGTCAGGTGCTGCTCTGCAGGAATATAAAGAAATACACTTTGTAAACAAAATCGCAATAATAACGTGGCAAATTATGGCAGTTTCTTTCGTCCATGGAAAAGCGCAACAGCAACAATTTTATGTGACCTGCCTCCCACCCCAGCTCCTGCTGTGATGGGCCATTTATGGAGCAATGATGCGTCTGTTAAGCCATAAAATCTTGTCTGAGTCGATGTGGCAAAGATATGCTCGCATTTTGTGCCGCATTAACTCCAGTCAAAATATTATTCGCTTTCTGTCAATGTCTGTCTAGATGGCATAATCAAAGTGATAGTTTCTCGCTAAAAATTGCCACGGTTTAGGGGGAGAAGTAGTGAAGTGAAGTGTTCGAGGTTGCAGTAAATGTGAAACTAAAATCATTTGATAATCCGCACAGTGGGATACGATGTTTTAAGAGATTATAACTATATATTTTGCCAGAAAAATTGTATACCCTATTTTCAATAGAAATTCACAGCGTAAGTTGTAAAAAATACAAATAAGTGCCAGTGGTGCGTAGTCGTAATATTGTCTATAAAGTATACGGTCCACTGTACTTTTAGGCAAATCTGTCTGGCATTCATCATCAGGGATGGAACATTAGAGATCTCAAGAAGTACTAAGATAGTACTTTTTAAACTAAAAATGTGTTTTTGCTTTAATAATATAATGCAATGTATAACAAGTAAACGGTAATGCCGAAGCTGATATACCCTCCACCATGGATTGTATTCAATTGCATTACTGGAAAATCTTTGGATATGGAACAAATCATGAAACTATCCTTTTTGTTTAAGCAAATTATTAAAAAACCAGTAAGGAACGACAGAAAGTCGGGCGGGCCGAATATATAATACCCTCCCTAACAATGGAAAATGGTATAAGAATTTGGCAGTGTTCATACATGTAATAGGAAAACTCTCTCTGCCGAATTTCGTACTGATCGGATATAAAATACGGTTTCTACAGCGCTTACATGTCAAATCGGGTGTAACATATATACAGGGGCTATATCTATATCTGGACCGATTTTGACTGATTTCAATAGGGATTGTCCTTGGGCCAAAAAAAAAAGCACTGTGCTAAATTTCATCACAATCGGACCAAAAATACGACCTGCACTTTGATTACAACGATACATCTACAGACGGACGGACAGACGGACATGGTTAAATCGACTCAGGAAGTGATTCCAAGTCGATCGGTATAATAAACGATGACTCTATCTCTTCTCCTTCTGGGCGTTACAAACAAATGTACAAACTCATAATAACCTAGACCACAGTGTGGTGTAGTATATAAAAACGAACGCCGAAAAATGTGTTATTTATGGTTTAAATTAGCATATTTGAGAACTAGATCTACACGGGGACCACAACAGTATAAAAACTGATTCGTATACATTTTATTGAAATGAATCCATGCCAAAATAGAATACAAACTGCAAAGTTTCTGCTAAATTTCTTAGATAATGTGGTGTTTATGGCTTAAATAAGCATTTTTGGGAGCGACATCTAGAGGTTGATGAACTGATTTGAAAAAATATTTACTGCCATGAATTCGTGTCTTCATTAAATACATACTGCAAAGATTCAGTCCAAATGCTTAGAAAATGTGGTATTTATGGCTTAAATACGTATATTTTGGACCTCTATAGGGTGACTATAACAAATTATGAACCGATTTGTAAAATTTTTGCTGTGATGAATACTTGTCAAAATAGAATGCAAACTGCAAAGTTTCTGCCAAATTGATTTAAAAATGTGGTATCTATGGCTCATGAACTGTATTTTGGAGCGACCTCTATAGGGAAGCTATATCATTGACTGATATGGCCCATTTGCAACACCAATAAACCTGCAAGTATAAGAAATATTTCTACCAAATTTGATCAACCTAGCTCTATTATTACGGACTGTAGCGTGATTACAACAGACGGACGGACGGACGGACAGACGGACATGGCTAAATCGTCTTAGAATTTTACGACGATTTATAATATATGTACTTTATTGGGTCTCAGATCAATATTTAGAGGTGTTACAAACGGAGTGACAAAATGAATGTACCCGCCATCCTATGATGGAGGATATACAAATTAAAAGTACTGCAGAAGAACATTTTCGATTTTTTTTTATTATTTTGTCTCTAAAATATTTCTAAAAATAATATTTAGCCGATAGTTTTTTCAAAATTTTAATCATGTTAGTTTTTTGTAGAAACATATTCGATTCGAATAATTGCTTATCCCACAATCTTAAATGTTGCTATGCACCACTTAAACGTAGCTTCGCAAACCACTGTACATCATTAGTTAATGGCAAAAGGGTCTAAGTGTTTTGCATGCGTTTTATCGCAATAAACATTTAAAATGCCGCCGCTAAAGCTTTGCTCTGTTCACTGTTGGATTTGAACGTGTCGCGTAAGTGATGCATGCAACAGGGGAGGACGCGAATATCCGCGTCTGCACCCTTTGCAAACGCACGAAAGGTACACTCGAGAGTAAAGATGATGTTGACGATGCCAAATGTAATTTAATTATTAACAAGCAGAAAACAAGCATAAACATACAAAATGCTACAATCACATCGACATCGAAAACGAGAACGCAACGCAACATTTCCCAGCAATTTTCTCACAATGTCAAAGATATCAAAGTTGATAACCTACGGGGCGAATATTAGAGTGCGGCGTAAAATTAAAATTTTGCAAAAAAAATGCTAATGTGGTAATCGGGTATCTAACATCAACATAATAACATTAGTTTATAGCAATTTTGTACAAAACCTTTGACAATTATTCTCAATGTATTCAAAGTTTATAAAACTGAGGCAGTAGATGCTTAAAATAACACAGTACAACACATGATTTTGGGACTCAATTCTGAGAATTGGACTTGAAAGTAGCCCCAAAAGAAAAGAACTTCTGCATCATTCTTTTAATCAAGTTGGCTCAAATAATAAATTAATGGCCATATCATATTTTTTGGCTTTATATACTTTTACTACTACTTTCCGTTCTTATAGTTTTCGGCACTTGATAAATGAACACCTATAAATACTACTTATTTTTTAATATTTTACTGACATGTACTTTTCATAATTTATGATTTATTCACGCAAGTATGCGTTTAAAATTTTTCAAAATTTTCCAAAAATTAAAACTTATAAATGTGGGTGGAATTTCTGTAGAAAACTCATTCATTACAGGTAGCCAACGGAAAAACACACATCAATAAAAAAAAGTCCACTTCTATTTTCTCCCTTTATTTGACCTGTAGAGCAATTCAGCATCCACGAGCATTTATGAGCGTTTATGCACCTTTTGGGTCATTTTAAGTAATTTGAGCAATGTCCGTCAGTCAGTCCGTCTGTCTGGCTGGTGCTCACGACAACAGTAACCGATTAATTGAAATTTGGTATGTGTTTCTATTTTTGCTATCTCAGTCTAAGATCTAAGAAGAACCATGATGGACCGGACTAATACTTTAAAATATATTGTCCAAATACTAAAGGTATCATCCATGAAAATTGTATTAAAAAATATTTTTAACATAATTCATTTACCATACAAAAATTTTGTTTTGGTGTCATAAAATAGTATGCCTCAATTTACAAATAAAATTTTTTTATGTCTCGGACACCAAAAAAAAATTTGATGAATTTGCAAGGCTAGCAATTACCTCACCCGCTGCAGAGGAACTGGTATATGTGGGCATGCCCTTCGCCACATTAGCCGTTACCGAGATCAAATGTCTCACTTACATCATAACTGGTCCACGCCTTATTGGACTGCACGCGGAGAGTAGCAGCGAAGAAAAAGAAGAGGTGGAATCAATAAAACTACTTATGTTTATGCATTCCACTCTTTCTAGAATGCAGCATTCTACCCCAGGCTCTCAGTGCTTTAGGTAGTTAGCACACTTGACCTCCAATTTTTTAGCCTTTAGTCCAACGAGAGGGACGAGAAAAATTTATGTTTTTCTTTTCATCCCTGTGGTACACGCATAGAAAAAAAACGTTTGAAGGTCGTTTATCGCAAACATAGTTCTTTTCCTCAAACCCTTTACTTTTTCCGTAACAATTGAAACATTTCCAGTAAATGAAAACGTTTATCGTAAACGTAGCTTTCCATAATTTGTCTATATTATTTGACCTTCTTTAGTAACAATTAGAATAACTGTTTTTCAAGATCGATGTTTTTTTTTGAGCGATTTATTTTTTCATAGTTTCTTAATTCTTCCAGCTGTATTAGGACATTCTTTCTTTCCAAAATTTTCATAATTTACGTTTGCGGTAAACGAGAAAAGTTTAAGGATGATTGAACATTTTAAAGAGAATTGGGAGAACAAAGAGCGTAACTTGTTATATTTTGTTTTTCGGTGTTATTTGCTTTAGGTTTGAGTTATTTTGTGAGGTCACATGCTGTCCATTGTGGAGGGTATATAAGATTCGGCATGGCCGAACTTAATGCTTTTACTTGTTTATTTTGTATGTGTTGGACTGGTTATTATACCCTCCACCATAGGATGGGGGTATATTGATTTTGTCACTCCGTTTGTAACACCTCTTAATATTGATGTGAGACCCCATCAAGTGTATATATTCTTAAACGTCTTAAAATTCTAAAATGATTTAGCCATGTCCGTCTGTCCATCCGTCTGTTGTAATCGCGCTACAATCTATAATAATTGAACTAGGTGGCTGAATTTTGGTAAAAATACTTACAATAGCTGCAGGTAACTTGGAATTGAAAATGGGCAACATCGGTCCATATTTTGATATAGCCCCCATACATAGCATTTGTCCGATTTGACTTCTTAACGCCATGGAGACCACAAATGTAAACTGATCGGGCTGAAAATTTGTAACTGAGGTTTATTTATACCCGGAAACTTTCACACGAACAACGGTATTTATAAGTCCATGTTCTGGTATAGCCCCCATACAAAGGTCCCTCTGGATTTTACTTCTCAACACAACAAAAACCACAAATTTCAACGGTCTGAAATTTGATAATATGACTTTATTTGTACCCGAAACTATTCACATGCTATCCATGGTGGAGGGTATATAAGATTCTTACTTAACTTAACGCTTTTACTTCTTGTGATTCCTACAATTCTCATATACTATGGAGGGTGTATTCATTTTATCACTCCGTTTGTAACACCTCTAAATATTGATCCGAGTACCCATAAAGTATATATATTCTTAATCGTCTTAAAATTCTAAGACGATGTAGCCATGTCCGTCTGTCCGTCCGTCCGTCCGTCTGTTGTAATCACGCTACAATATAATACTTGAGCTAGGTGGCTGAAATTTGGTATAAATACTTCTTATACCTGCAGGTAACTTGGGATTGAGAATGGGCTATATCGGTCCACATTTTGATAGAGCCCCCATGTATAGCATCTGTCCGATTTGACCTCTTAACGACATAGAGACCACAAATGTCAACTTATCGGGCTGAAAATTTGGTAACTGGGGTTAATTTATACCCGCACCCTCACACCAGCAACGGTAGCCATAGGTCCATGTTTTGATATAGACCCCATACAAAGGTCCCTCTAGATTTTACTTCTTAACGCAACCAAAACCACAAATTTCAAAGAATCGGGCTGAAATTTTGTAATATGACTTTATTTGTGCCCGAAACAATTCACAAGCTATTATTGATAAACAGATATTGCTTGTGACAAAAATAATAACCGTTTTCCTCAAACGTTTCATAAGGTTTGGGATAAACAGACATTGCTTGTGAAAAACGCAATAACACTTTGCAACAAACGTATCACAGGGTTTGTTATAAATATAAATTATTTATGATAAGTACACAAAACGTTTGCTATAAGCGTTTCTTTGGGTTGTGGGATAAATATATATCGTTTGCGAGAAACATAGACCGCAAACCGAATTTCGTTTATCCAATTTTTAGTTTAGGAGTAACGATTTTTTCTTTGCGTGTAGCACAATGGACCACATAGTCTTAATGAGCGCGTCATATAGACTGTCATTCTTAATCTAAAACTTATTTATATGGGAGAAGCCAATTGACAAAATCAGCTTATTCTAGTTTAGTGACTGGAAAAGTGAAAAACAATGAAGAGGTTGGAGATATTTAGATGATTGGAGTACAATTTATGGGGAATTCATTTCAGTAAATGAGCTATATACGAATGTAGCAAATTAAATTTTTGAACCAAATCACACATAATTAATTATTGCTACAACATTACACCCTAATACATATACTTGTGAACACAATGTCGCATTTTCGATAAATGCCAAGAGGAGAAATAAAACAGCAGGAATTGCAGTGAGAGTGGGGCTGAGGGGGCACGAAAAGATTGAATCCGTACGCAAATGTTGGCACTTTGCATAATGTGTTCATAGACATGTAAGAATCTTAGCAATAAATTGCATTAGTCTGCATAAAAGTGTCTCCTCATGCGAATGTTATTCCACTCCATAAAATGTGCAGTGCACTACAGTACAGTACATATGTATACGACGAGTATACGAATACGTACATTGATGACATATGTAAACATTCCACTATTCCACATTTCGCATTCAGCATTCCCTTTGCCGACAACACATGACATTAAAGACTTACATGTGTATGTGTGTGTGTATGGCATCCTTCTGGCGGTGGGGGCTGATGGATGGCTAAGGGGTATGAAAGAAAGTAAACATGTTCAATTCTAAAAAGGGTATTTTTGCAGCATTATGATTATGTGCCCCTTTGTGAAATGGAGTGCCACTGTGCGTTCGTAGGTGTGAGAGGGCGTTTGTTGCATCCTGAAAAAAACAGCACTGAAATATGAAGTGTCATTAAATAGGAAAATATTTGCCATAAAAGAAAAGCTGCTCATAACTGTGAGAATACCATACGTACTTAGATTAAGATGAAAATAGTCTGAATGAAGATAGATGCGCCAGACATGGCAGTCTTTATTAACAAACATCAGCTCTAATGGAAGATATTATGTTTTTCACATATTCATTCAAATTGGTACGAAAATAGATAATGCAGACGACGAGTAATTTGTCAAAGCCTTGACTTTTGGCGGAAGATGAGTAGTTTGAAACCAGACATAAAATTCTCTTAATTTGCTTTATTATATTAGCTTTCCTGTACACATGACATGGAAGGTAATTTCAAGATTTGAGAATTTGAAGAGTAGTAACATTTTAGGAAAGACATTTGGTTTTCATATCGTTATGAGTACTGTTGGTAACTATTTATGAGTGATATATGTAATGGGGGATTTTATGTCAACTGAGTGAACTTTTAAAACCAAAATGTAGTCCTATAGGGTAGTAGTTATGACACAAAGTTTCAAAGAGATCGGTTAAGGACTGCCCGAGTTGGAGGGTGTTCAATTTTAACATTTTGATCAAACGGCCTACCAATTGTATTTAGAAATTTTTGGCGTTTTCCATAACATTTTTTTTAATTTTTAACAAAGAAAAAATCTGAAACAAAACAAATACACATTTTTGTAAATTTTTTGTTGTGCAGTAGCATTTTGTTTTATATTTTTTTATTTTATTTGCTGAAACGAAAGCTACTAGTAAGATGCCAATTGTTTAAATATCAAAATAAAGGTAACATCTAAAAACAAGTAAAAGCGTTAAGTTCGCCCATGCCGAATCTTATATACTCTCCACCATAGATTTCATATGAATGTTTGCGGGTACTAATATACTCATTATACCAAATTTAAGCCCAATTCTTTGAAATTTGAGGTTTTTGTGGCGTTACGAAGTCAAGTCTAGAGAGACCTTTGTATGGGGGCTATATCAAAACATAGACCTTTGACAACCGTTGCTCGTGTGAAGGATAGCGGGTATAAATAAACCCCAGTTACCAACATTCAGCCCGATCAGTTGACATTTGTGGTCTCTATTACGTTAAGAAGTCAAATCGGGGAGATGCCATATATGGGGGTTATATCCAAAATTGGACCGTCATTGCCTGTTTCCAATCCCAACATACCTGCAGATATAAAAAGTATATGTAACAATTTTCAGCCACGTTGCTAAAGTATTATAGATTGTAGCGTAATTGCAACAGACGGACGGAGGAACAGACGGACATATCAAAATCATCTTAGAATTTTACGACGTTTAATAATACAAGGTGGCACAAAAGTAACCTTTCGATGTTTTTTGGCTGTAATTTAAAACAAAATTAAAAACTTTGATTCTTCTTGTGGATTATTTTTATTTGGTCTTTTAATTTTTTTTACATCAAGTCGAGAATATGATGTCATGTAAATGGCCGCCGCCACAGTTGTTTGTCATTTGAGCCCTTTTCATGGCATTTTCCATCACTTTGGCCAAAACTTTCGGCGATAGGTCCTCACATTCTTGACGGATATTGTCTTTAAGAGCTGCAAGAGTCTGAGGCTTGTTGACATAAACCCGCGACTTCAAAAAGCCCCACAAAAAGAAGTCTGGAGCGGTCAAATCAGGCGATCTTCCTGGCCAGTGCAAATCGCCAAAGCGGAAGATTAGGCGCCCGGGAAATGCATCCTTCAGCATATCGGTTATGGCACGTGCATTGTGTGCCGTTGCACCGTCCTGTTGGAACCACATGTTTTCCAATCCCAATTCATCAAGTTGCGGCAAAAAGAACTCGTTGATCATTGCTCTGTAGCGCTCACCATTCACAGTAACCGTTTGGCCCGCGACGTCTTCGAAGAAAAAAGGTCCGATGACTCCTCCAGCGAAAACAGCACACCATACAGTGACTTTGAGCGGGTGTAATGGCTCTTCGTGGGTTACACGCGGATTTTCAGTGCCACAGAAGCGTAAATTTTGCTTATTTACGTACCCGCTAAGATGGAAATGGGTCTCATCACTCATGATTATTTTTGATGAAAAATCATCTTTCTCTTGGTCAAATAAATAGTCAGCAATATTCCGCGTTCTGGAGCAGTGTAGCGTAACATTGTTTATTAACGTGTATTTCGCATGTGTTTACTACACAAATGTCAAAACAGAACTGACATTAGGGGCCAATCGCAAAATTTATAGCATTTTCTGATAGGAGGATTACTTTTGCGCCACCTGATATATATACTTTATGGGGCCTCAGATCAACATTTAGTGGTGTTACAAACGGAGTGACAAAATTAATATACCCCCATCCAATGGTGGAGGTTATAACAATAGAGGTTTAACCACATATCTCAGCATATAGAAACGTTTTAGAGAATAGAAAATGTAGTAGCTTTCAACTACTTTAACTACTCTTAAAAGATAGTACGAAAAATCGTATTTTTTTTGTACATTTTTAATAACACAGAACATTTGGGACTCAATTCTGAGAATTTGACGTAAAAGTAGCCCCCAAAATAAGATCTTCTGCATCATTCGTTTCGTCAGGTTGGCTCAATTAAAAATTAAATGGCCATACGATCTTTTTTGCTCAAGATAGATTTTTAGTACATTTTTATATTATATCTCGGTATACCGTACCGAATATCTTTTTTGTGTCTGAAGCAAAGTTGTAGATATTGAAGAAAGTGCATGATATTGAAGAAAGTGCATCCAGTGCCTAAAAGATTTGCAAAAATGCCCATTTTCCCCATTTTCACATTCTTTGCTCAATAGCAGGATTACAAATCCACACTCCATCCACAAACTTTTCACATATCCACAAATATGCGGGTTTTTTCTTTATAAACTTTATCTTTGAAAAACACACTCATTGTTAAGGAAATTAAAAGTTTTTTATTTAATGTGAAGTACAATCGATACAATTAAATAATGTATAAATAAAACATTATCAAATGGAAGTCATGGATTTTTCTGCAGGAACGAATTCGACGAACCCAATTTTGGAGCACTTTTTCCACTAAAACAAGTCGTATGTCATGAATGACACGTTTATATGTGGCTGTGTCTAAATTTGAACCGATTATACCAAAATTAAGCAGTATTTGTTCCTAAATTAAGAAACTTCTTTCTGTAAAACTTCTTTTGTAATGATTGGAAGTAAAGTATAACTCCTATAGAGCTTTGATACCAAATCGGTAGTAAAATATATATGGGGGCTATATTTAAATCTAAAGCAGTATTCGTTCCTAAATTAAGAAACTTCTTTCTGTAAAATTTTGTAATGATTGGAAGTAAAGTACAACTCCTATAGAGCTTTGATACCAAATCGGTAGTAAAATATATATGGGGGCTATATTTAAATCTAAAGCAGTATTCGTTCCTAAATTAAGAAACTTCTTTCTGTCAAATTTTGTAATGATTGGAAGTAAAGTACAATTCCTATAGAGCTTTGATACCAAATCGGTAGTAAAATATATATGGGGGCTATATTTAAATATAAACCGATTTACCCCAAACCTGTAATAAGAAACTTCGGTTTGCCGAATTTCATACCGATCGGGTATAAAATACAGTTTCTACAGCGCTTACATATTAAATCGGGGGTAACATATATATGGGGGCGATGTCTAAATCTGAACCGATTTTCCCCAAATAAGGCAGTGTTCATTTATGTAATATCAACCATCTTTCTGCCGAAATTTGTTAAATCTGAACCGATTTTCCTCATATTCACATATCTCTGTTAAAAAATTTAGCTATACAGCGCATATATGCCAAATCGGGTTATCCAATAAGAGTGATATGATTTCTTTGAAAAAACACACTTATTGAAATAAACCCCAATGAAATAATTCCCCAAAAAATTAAATAACTCCCAAAACAAAAAGTGAATTAAATAAGCGCCAATAAAATAATTTCCAAAAAAAATGAAATAACTCCCACTTGATATCTATATATATATAAAAGAGAGTGTCTGTTTGTGGGTTTGTTTGTTTGTTTGGTCCGTATAGACGTCTAAACGGCTAGACCGATCATCTTGAAATGTTCACAGAATGTATTTTCGATATATCAAGTAGCCGTGGACCCGCCCATATGGGTCCAATTTTGATATTGAGAACAAATTTTAGGTAGAGTGCTGAAATTTTGTGTGTATGCATTTAGTGGCAGATTATGGAATTTTCCAAAAATGGGCGGAATCGGACCAATGGGCGTGGCCCCGCCCATATAAGCCAAATTTTGAAATTGAGATATTTTGCACAATTTGTTAGCGAGAGTGCTGTTATTTTATGTATACGTATTTGGTGGCAGGATTTGTGATTGGTTCAAAAATGGACGGGATCGGAAATCTCAATCTGGGGCAACGAAGTGGACCGGGTCCAGCTATATGTATATAAAGAAGAATGTGGGTTTGTTTTTTTGTACCATATAGGCGTCTAAACGGCTGGACCGACCTTCTTGAAATTTTCACAGAGTGTACATGTGTAGGGGGTGCTGAAAATAGGGTACTTGAATTATCGATATATCAAGTGGGCGTGGACCCGCCCATATGGGTCAAATTTTGATATTGAGAACATTTTGTAGCTATGAAATTTCGTGTGTATGCATGGGCGGAATCGGACCAATGGGCGTGACCCCGCCCATATACGCCAAATTTTGAAATTGAGATATCTTGCGCAATTTATTAGCGAGAGTGCTGTAATTTTGTGTACATGTATCTGGTAGCAGTCTACGCGTTTGGTTCAAAAATGGGCGGGATCGGACCAATGGGGGTGGCCCCGCCCATATATGCCAACTTTTAGAATTGTGATATCTTGAACAATTTGTTAGCGTGAGTGCTGCAATTTAGTGCATATGTATCCGGCAACAATGGGCGTGGCGCCGCCCATACACTCCAAATTTTAGAATTGCGATATCTTGAACAATTTGTTAGCGTGAGTGCTAATATTTAGTGAATATATATTCGGTGGCAGTCTACGTTATTGGTCCAAAAATGTGTGGGATCGGACCAATGGGCGTGGCCCCGCCCATATAAGCCAAATTTTTAAATTGAGATATCTTACACGATTTGTTAGCGAGAGTGCTGAAATTTTGCGTATATGTATCTTGTAGTAGTCTACGTGACTGGTCCAAAATTGAGTGGGATTGGACAAATGGGCGTGGCCCCGGCCATATAAGCCAAATTTTTAAATTGAGATATCTTGCACAATTTATTAGTGAGAGTGCTGTAATTTTTCGATGTATCTGGTGGCAGTCTACGTGATTGGTCAAAAAATGGGCGGGATCAGACTAATGGGCGTGGCACCGACCGAGTGAGTCAAGTTTTGAAATTGGAATATCTTGCACAATTTGTTACCGATAGTGCTGTAATTTTGTGTATATGTTTTTGGTGGTTCTCTACGTGATTGACCCGAAAATGGGCGGGATATGACCAGTGGGCGTGGCCCCGACCATATAAGTCAATATTTTAAATTGATATATCTTGCACAATTTGTCAGCGAGAGTGCTGTAATTTTGTGTTTGATATATCTTGAGTAATTTGTTAGATAGAGCAATGTAATTTTGTTCATACATATTTGATGTCAGTCTACATAATTAGTCCAAAAAGTAACGTGATCGGAAATCTGATGTCTGGGGCAACGAAGTGGACCGGGACCAGCTAGTCTATATATATAAAGAAGAATGTGTGTTTGTTTGTTTGTTGGTTTGTTTGTACCGTATAGACGTCTAAACGGCTGGACCGATCTTCTTGAAATTTTCACAGAATGTACTTGAATTTTCGATATATCAAGTGGGCGTGGTCCCGCCCACATAAGACAAATTTTAAAATTGAGATATCTTGCACAATTTGTTAGCGAGAGTGCTGTTATTTTGTACATATGTATCTGATGGCAGTCTACGCGGTTGGTCCATTGGCGGGATCGGCCCAATGGGCGTGGCCCCGCCCATATAAGCCAAATTTTAAAAATGAAATATCTTGCACAATTTTTTAGCGAGAGCGCTGGAATTTTGTTTGACAGTTTACGTGATTGGTCCAAAAATGGGCGGGATCGGACCAATGGGCGTGGCCCCGCCCATACAAGCCAAATTTTGAATTTCAGATATCTTGCACAAGTTGTTAGCGAGAGTGCTGGAATTTTGTATATATATATATCTGGAGGCAGTCTACGTGATTGGCCCAAAAATAGGTGGGATCGGACTTATGGGTGTTGCCCCGCCCATATAAGACAAATTTTGAAATCGAGATATCTTGCACAATTTGTTAGCGAGAGAGCTGTAGTTTTGTGTATATATATCTGGTGTCAGTCTACGTGAGTGATCCTAAAAAGGGCGGAATCGGGCCAATGGGCGTGGCAGCACCCATGTAAGGCAAAATTGAGATATCTTGCACACTTTATTAGCGAGAGAGCTGGATTTTTGTGTATATATATCTGGTGTCAGTCTACGCGAGTGGTCCAAAAATGGGCGGGATCGGACCAATGAGGTGTAATAAGCCAAATTTTTAAAATTATATATCTTTAACAATTTGTTAGCGAGATTGCTGTAATTTTGTGTATATGTAGTTGATGGCAGTCTATGTGATTGGTCAAAAATGGACGGGATCGGAAATCTGTAATCTGGGGCAAAGAAGTGGACCGGGTCCAGCTAGTTCTTATATAAAATAACATCAACACATGCCGTGGAAGATATAATATTTCCAAAGTTCTTGTGAGGTCGCTTAAATTTCCCACTCTCATCCACCAATATACGAAGTTTTTATGTGTTACATAAAGATCCGCAACTATTAGCAAGCAACTCTAATTGAATGCATCATGGAAATGGCGAAGCAAGTTCGTGTAATATAAAATAAATTTTGTATAATAACCATTTGTATGCTGTAGGAAATGCTGTAATGCCCGAGGAAACAAATCATTTGAAAATCGTTTACACGAATTTGTATGAGGGATATATCTGCTGTAATGCGCCACAAACAAAATAAAATTTTTTGTTTGAGGCGCACTTCCATATAACTTTGTTTGCCTGCGGCGCTTTGCAGCATATATATTTCAAATCAATTTTTCCTGCGTCTTATTACACCATTTCCAATAGCATACCAATGATTAATTCCTGCGCGCTTTTATTTGCAATTGTATGGTGTTAAAATAAGTATTAATTTGTATTTAAGACATAACTAAGTGCAGTATATTAATGGAGAATATTTATACCCTACACCACACTGTGGTACAGGGTATTATGACTTTGTGCATTTGTTTGTAACACCTAAAAGGAGAAGAGATAGATCCATTGTTTATTATACCGATCGACTCAGCCAAAAAAAACACACTTATTGATAGGAAATTCAAAAGTTTTTAATTTAATATGAAATACAACCGATACAATTAAGTTCTAAATAAAACGTCATTCAAATGGCCTCCACGACTTCTTCTGCAGGAACGAATTCGATGAACCCCATTTTCGAGCACTGTTTCCACAAAATCAAGTTGTATGTCATGAATGGCACGTTTAATATTGGCTTGAAGAGTGTCTGGTTTATTTCGAAAGACCAATGACTTCAAATAACCCCACAAGAAATAGTCTAATGATGTTAAATCAAAACTTCTTGGAGGCCGTTCAATATCACAATTTGTTGAAATATTTGATGTGTGGCACGTAGCCATTTGATGGCAATAAGATAGCTCTTAACGAAAGCTAAAATATTGCTCATGGGTATCAAGGTCGTAGGTCGTCTGGAAAGTGTTTTTTTGGTGTGTGTCGCACGAAGTGTTGCTATTGGAGAACGATTATTTTGATAATAAAACTGAATAATTTGTAAACGTTGTTCTTGCGTATATCCCTCCATGAAAAAATTGTAAACACTACTGAATACAATGAAAAATGACAGATCACGACATATTACAAATGGTCGAAACGTTACTTCAAAATCATATCATCCCTATTGGAAAACCCGTTATCTATGCTTGGAAACAAATTTCAAATCCTCGTTGAAGTTGACGCTTGTGGTTCTGATGATCTTGTTTTCTTCGTAGGTTGTTCATATTCATGTTCTGAGTGTGCATCATCATCCGATTTAGACAGAATATTCGAGGGCATGTTTTGCTCAGTGTGTCCACCAATTTCAGTGTCATCTTCATCTTCGGTGCTTTCATCTTCAAACTGCAAAATTTTAGAATTCCATAAATTTAGAACTTAGTAAAAAGTTTTTCGATCCTGATTGGCTATTTTTGGGACTATATGACCACAAACGTAGCAAAAACCATATAATTTTGGGCTCTTGTTATTTTCCATATTGAAATTTTGAACGCTTTTCTGCTCTTTAAATGTTTTTCACTCTGAATTAAAAATTGTACTTTTCGCGTTCGTCGGCACTTGTTGAATGACAACAAGTAATAGCGCTAAGTTCAACTGGACGCCTACTAAGAAATAGATAACACAAATGGACGTCTATTAATCAGTAGATACCAATTGGCATTTTAGTAAATAGTAGAAACTTTTTATGGTGACCCGACACGATAAAAAAACGATTTTGGGCCGATTCCGCGGGTTCGAAAAAAATTAAAAAAATGTTTTTGCAATTGTCTCGAGGTAGGCTTTAAAATACCGCCTCGCATTTGATTTTTGGTGACCCGGTTAAATAGTAGATAACACAAGTTGCCCGGTAATAGATTGTTTACTAGGTGGGAGTAATTCAGCTTATCGTATACTTAGGTATAGATAACCCAACTGGTCGGCCACTGAGGGCTAGATTTATATAATACCTTACAGCAATATTGTTTGGCCGATACACGTATATATTTTTTGGTCTCCTCCACCAGAATCCACTGACAAAACCCTGTTATTTTGAAAAATGTTTGAAATTGTTGTACAGTGTAATCAAACCGACTTAGAAACTGATTCAAGGTTAAACACAAAAACAGGTGGGTGGATTTACGCCACATTCAACACAAACTGTCCAATGATATACTCATTTCAGAGGACGAGGTCACAGGAGTATCCTTAGACCCTATATATATTTGTGGGAAATCTGCATGAGTTTTAAGTTCGTAAATAGGCCTCTTTCCAAAAAACTGATTGGTACATCAACAATGGTTACGTGAATCTTCTGAAATTTCGTACACAGTAAAAAAATAGCCATTTTCCTAACCGATCTGGCACACATTACTGAATTAAATTAACTGCGATTTGCTTACTTTTTTATAACTTTTTGACCTCTTTATATTTTATTTGCTTTAAATTTATTCACTCAACTTTTTCTCAGGTGGATTAATTTGGCCAATACACACCGCCATCCATTTCCCATTCATTCATTCGCACAATCACTTAAAGTGTATAATGATAAAAGTTCACAAATTAACACTCTATTAAATTATTAACAAACACCAAAGAGGCAAAGTCCAACATTCACACAAACACAAGAGTCCTGTTGGCAGGAAAAAAGGATGCGGACACAGAGACACATTCACACATACACAGATAATGTAGAAATAAGTCCTGCCACGGTAATGAGAAATTGTATCGTGAGCATCAAAACAGACGAACGACCGAAAGTACATTCATACATTTACCCAAAGGATAAATTAACTTAATTTAGTTGTGAAAGTAAAAAGAAAAAAAAAACAGAAAAGGAAAGGGAAAAGAACGAAAAAAACGAAGGTCTACACACCAGCAACTTAATCAAAGACGCCATAGAAGAAAAAGAGAAAATAACACACACACCAATAGCCACTCATTCAAACACTCACACGGCCATATTTTCACAGGTGAGAAAAACAAAGTGTTTTTATATGCGTTTCCTTTTTGGTGTGCTACGTGGCTACGAAAGGACAATGCAGACACTGAATGTGTGGGCTGAGGACTGCCGCCTGTTTTTATGATACCAAAGGGAGGAAGACCGACCGCCCCACCCGTTGGGAATGTTGTTTGTTTGTTAAGTCTAACGAAGATGACTACGACAGCGTCAACGACAACGATACCGATGACGGCATAAAAATAATGGAGACGGCAAAATTGCGTGAACAAGATGAAATTTTATGATTAAGGACACCCAAAGGATTACGGAGGGTTAAACCGAAAGGGATTGTATCAATTGACTAGCACATATCAAATATATCTCCTCCGACTGTGAATAGGTCGTTCTCTTCTTTTTATTCCAGATATGTTGACTCTTGTATTCTCGGGTTGGCTTTTTCCTTAATGAAAATGATGATGATGGAAATGTTAATAGTATATTTCACTATGTGTTTCTTCTTCGCATTTTCGTACCTTGCATCCGCATTAAGGATAAAGGTGTAATAAAAGAAATGTAATGGAACATTTATTTCCTGGGGGGCCATATGTAGGTGTTTAGAAAGTTGCTGTAGCTAACGGTTTGCTTTTATGGAAAGGCTGTGAAATATATAGCTCTGGAATGTGAATCTATTGCACTAGTTATGCGGAAAATAGTAATGTAAAACTTGAAGCATGTTCTAAACGAAATATTTAAAAATTTCTGAGAATATTTTACAGTTTGTATTTCACATTAACCCATTCTTTTCTAAAACGCCTTATTTAGAACAATTTTAAATGTTTTTAAAACCTCGTATTTTCTTCATGAAGTATAAAAAATAAAAAAGGCGATTTTTCTTTATCAATTATTTTTAGGGATTTACTCACATACACAACTTTGTGTTACTGGGTATTAAAAGTTTTAGTTGGCCCAGTTGCAATAATTTGTATTCGGGGTCATTGTCCTGTAATCTGAGTTCATTGACTTTTAATTCGAGGTCATGAAACTTTAATCCGGGAACACCAAGTTTCAATCATTTATCTTTCACTAAGGTCAATAAACTGAAATCGGTGTCACTGAATCCTAATAAGGGGCAATGCCCTTTAATCTGTGTCAATTTCTTTTGATCTGAGTTCGTAGAACTTTAATCGGTGTCATTGATCATTAATCTGGGCCATTTACCTTAATTTTGGTCAGTTACCTTAATTTGGGTCAGTTACCTTAATTTGGGTCATTGACCTTTTATCCGGGAGTAACGACTTTTTAATCGGGATAAGTGACGTTTAATCAGGTCAATGACTTTAAACCAGTTTCAATGAACTTTAATTGGGGAAATTGAAGTTTAATTAGGGAGTAGTGACATTTTAATCGGGATGAATGGCCCTTATTCATGGCAACTGGCTTTTAATCGGGGTATATATATTTATTCCTTTAACTCCTATGAGGAGCACAGAGCCGTAACTATAGATTTAAAATCATTTCTATTACATGCAATAACTTTTAATTTATTTAAACTGATGTTGATTGTAGATGAAGGGCGACCTCGCCGCCTGCAGCCGTGGGGTTCCAGTCGATGGCTTGCTTTGCGATGTCGTTTGTTGATTTCCTCCAAGTGTGGGCTATCCACTCCTTTTGCGTTTTTGGATTTCCAAATTTATGGGCTGTTGTTGCGTTGTCGACCACAAAAGATTGTTGGTTATGGTTCCGGGTCAATATATTTTCAATATCTTCCGCAAACAGCTGTTCACAAAGGATTGCATAGCTTGAACATCGCGGGTCGCCATGTTCCAAGATTCGCATCCATAAAGCACCCATCCATACATTTTACGTACATTTTTGATGCAATGCGGATTTCAATTCCTCCGAGTAGATATGAGCCATTTGCGGTTGTTTAAGTTTTTTCGTGTCTCCTCTGCCTTCGTGGCTGCTTGTCTCGTATTGATGGTCGACCACCAAGTGGTGGTCGGTGGCTCCTCTTTTGCTAACAATTACTAGGTTATTACCAACACAGGTCTCCAGCAGTAGTCGTCCATTATCGGTAAGCCGGCCTAGGCCATGTTTCCCAATTACACTTTGTACGCTTGTGTTGTCAGATCCAACTTGGGCGTTAAAGTCGCCCATCATAATTACTATGTCTCCGCGTTGTATTGAAGTAAGCGCCTTGCTTAGGAGTTCATAAAATTATGTTTTTACTGACGGTTCTGCGGCTTCAGTTGGGGCGTAGCATTGAAAACATGTCAGACTACGGGCTCTTATGCGAATTCTGACAGTAATAATTCGGTCTAAATAGGGCTAAGTCCTAAGTCCTAAGTCCTAAGTCCTAAGTCCTAAGTCCTAAGTCCTAAGTCCTAAGTCCTAAGTCCTAAGTCCTAAGTCCTAAGTCCTAAGTCCTAAGTCCTAAGTCCTAAGTCCTAAGTCCTAAGTCCTAAGTCCTAAGTCCTAAGTCCTAAGTCCTAAGTCCTAAGTCCTAAGTCCTAAGTCCTAAGTCCTAAGTCCTAAGTCCTAAGTCCTAAGTCCTAAGTCCTAAGTCCTAAGTCCTAAGTCCTAAGTCCTAAGTCCTAAGTCCTAAGTCCTAAGTCCTAAGTCCTAAGTCCTAAGTCCTAAGTCCTAAGTCCTAAGTCCTAAGTCCTAAGTCCTAAGTCCTAAGTCCTAAGTCCTAAGTCCTAAGTCCTAAGTCCTAAGTCCTAAGTCCTAAGTCCTAAGTCCTAAGTCCTAAGTCCTAAGTCCTAAGTCCTAAGTCCTAAGTCCTAAGTCCTAAGTCCTAAGTCCTAAGTCCTAAGTCCTAAGTCCTAAGTCCTAAGTCCTAAGTCCTAAGTCCTAAGTCCTAAGTCCTAAGTCCTAAGTCCTAAGTCCTAAGTCCTAAGTCCTAAGTCCTAAGTCCTAAGTCCTAAGTCCTAAGTCCTAAGTCCTAAGTCCTAAGTCCTAAGTCCTAAGTCCTAAGTCCTAAGTCCTAAGTCCTAAGTCCTAAGTCCTAAGTCCTAAGTCCTAAGTCCTAAGTCCTAAGTCCTAAGTCCTAAGTCCTAAGTCCTAAGTCCTAAGTCCTAAGTCCTAAGTCCTAAGTCCTAAGTCCTAAGTCCTAAGTCCTAAGTCCTAAGTCCTAAGTCCTAAGTCCTAAGTCCTAAGTCCTAAGTCCTAAGTCCTAAGTCCTAAGTCCTAAGTCCTAAGTCCTAAGTCCTAAGTCCTAAGTCCTAAGTCCTAAGTCCTAAGTCCTAAGTCCTAAGTCCTAAGTCCTAAGTCCTAAGTCCTAAGTCCTAAGTCCTAAGTCCTAAGTCCTAAGTCCTAAGTCCTAAGTCCTAAGTCCTAAGTCCTAAGTCCTAAGTCCTAAGTCCTAAGTCCTAAGTCCTAAGTCCTAAGTCCTAAGTCCTAAGTCCTAAGTCCTAAGTCCTAAGTCCTAAGTCCTAAGTCCTAAGTCCTAAGTCCTAAGTCCTAAGTCCTAAGTCCTAAGTCCTAAGTCCTAAGTCCTAAGTCCTAAGTCCTAAGTCCTAAGTCCTAAGTCCTAAGTCCTAAGTCCTAAGTCCTAAGTCCTAAGTCCTAAGTCCTAAGTCCTAAGTCCTAAGTCCTAAGTCCTAAGTCCTAAGTCCTAAGTCCTAAGTCCTAAGTCCTAAGTCCTAAGTCCTAAGTCCTAAGTCCTAAGTCCTAAGTCCTAAGTCCTAAGTCCTAAGTCCTAAGTCCTAAGTCCTAAGTCCTAAGTCCTAAGTCCTAAGTCCTAAGTCCTAAGTCCTAAGTCCTAAGTCCTAAGTCCTAAGTCCTAAGTCCTAAGTCCTAAGTCCTAAGTCCTAAGTCCTAAGTCCTAAGTCCTAAGTCCTAAGTCCTAAGTCCTAAGTCCTAAGTCCTAAGTCCTAAGTCCTAAGTCCTAAGTCCTAAGTCCTAAGTCCTAAGTCCTAAGTCCTAAGTCCTAAGTCCTAAGTCCTAAGTCCTAAGTCCTAAGTCCTAAGTCCTAAGTCCTAAGTCCTAAGTCCTAAGTCCTAAGTCCTAAGTCCTAAGTCCTAAGTCCTAAGTCCTAAGTCCTAAGTCCTAAGTCCTAAGTCCTAAGTCCTAAGTCCTAAGTCCTAAGTCCTAAGTCCTAAGTCCTAAGTACTAAGTCCTAAGTCCTAAGTCCTAAGTCCTAAGTCCTAAGTCCTAAGTCCTAAGTCCTAAGTCCTAAGTCCTAAGTCCTAAGTCCTAAGTCCTAAGTCCTAAGTCCTAAGTCCTAAGTCCTAAGCAAAGTAAGTTTGTTTGAAAGTTGAAGGAACAACGAAGGGAAACCGGGCACAGCGGGTTAATTATAAAACTACTCGTACATAACTAAAATACTTTTTTTAAGAACAAATCATTTAAAACCTTTCTTGATTTGACTTGTGTTCCACTCGATTTGACATCATAGCGCTATATAAGTTTTATTTTATTCCGATCATAACAAAATTTAACTGAAAGAGGATTCTTAATGCAGGATTCGTTCCTACCAAACACTGACTAATTTGGGAAAATGGTAGAGAGCCCTTACATCCGACCTTTGAAATTTGTCAAGAATTAGTTAGTTTGTACAAGAATATACTAGTACTTAGTAATAGTAAACCGTAAGAACCCAATTGCTTGCTTTCTCTGTCAACAAATTACTTCACAGACATTAATTTACTTTATCTAAACTATTATTTGAATGTCTATCAATAAGAGATGGAAAATGTTCAACAAGAAAACGTGACAACTTAGTTTGACTTTAATTGTTAAATTCGTTGACTATGGCATCTTCTTAGACTCAGTCTAGACGAATTTAATTCAAATTTAATCTTTATGTAACACCCATAGACGTCATTTGTAAGCCTTTTTTGTCGATTAGCTTTATTTAATATTGACGTGCATTTTAAATGATGTCCCATTAAGACAAAATACAAAAATGTCAGTTAGTCCGTAAGGTTGTCGGTCTCGTTGAAAGACTGAATAACTGGAGGGAATTATTCGGCAATAAATTGTGTCTTTATGAGGTTATAAAACGTGTACAGTTTATAGTCCTCCACAATGAGCGTGTGGGTGGGCGTATGTGTATATGCTCCTCTCTCGTGTAGCGATTTAAATGTATTGCACACAAAAAACAATAATTTTTTTTGGAATTGAAGAATTCTCGTGGAATGATGAAGGCATCTTATGGCAAACCCATAAAACAAAGGATAATTTGAATTTGACAATGTTTCTTATATATGCGAAATGAAATATAAGCAGAGCGCCCCAGTAGGTGAGTTGGTAGCGAGCTCGCCTATGAGTTTGGGGGTCGTGGGTTCGATTCCCACCAGAGGCTCTGGTCTGTCGCAACAAAAATTAACAAGCAACATGGTCTTTGTCACCCTGCTTCTCCCTGGACCTTAAAATTAGAATATAAATTTACTTTGTATTGTAATTCATATAAATAAATATAAGCAGAAAATGGTAAAACAGGCACATAATTTTGCATGAAATTTGTTAACTTCCTTTGCGTTATTTATGTTATGGAATCGTACAAAACATTTTACGTTTCAAAAGTTGACTTAGGAAACTTGAAACTTCAATAGCAAATTGATCTGAAGCCAATTTATGAAGGCGAACACTTCTTTCTTCGTTTTGTGCATCGACATATTTCAATGTCTGAGAATTTCTTTGATTTTTTCTCAACTTTGTTGCTTTGTTTTCAGTACATAAATAGAACGCACTGTGTGGGTGTTCATATACCAGACTATTATAAGACTATTGATATCGTTTGTCTCTACATATGAATGCATTATAAATATTTTCCGACTAGACGTCACAATTTTATGCAATTTTACACACAAAGGACTTGTTGAAACAAAGAAACTGAAGTGACAATTGTTTTTATGGATTGAACTGTATGTATTGCAAAGTAATTGGTAAAATCTTGTTGAGACGAATTTAAGGGTACCGGAAATTGGCTTGTATTCATTTGCAGTATTTGGAAATAAATTGAAAAGATAGGTATGTGATTAAGATTTCACCAAAATCTACCCTTCTATGATTTTGAAACATTAAACGATTAGTCCTAATATGTCTACTATCTTTCTTATAAAATAATAGAAAATACATTTTGAGATAACTGGGTACAGAATAATTAACCTAGATGGGGAAACTGATACTTTAATATGAGAGGAGGTACGGGTCGAATAAATCGACTTAAGATTGTCGTAATTTTCATTTATATATAATATGAAATTTAGCACTTTGTGCAGGATGGAAATTGTTTCTCCTGTCTGTCTACAGGAGAAACAATTTCCTGATTGGTTTTAGCTGGATTTTGATAAAAAAAATCTTCATAATTACATTAGAGAAAATTTCGTCAAAATTGAATTTTTAGAGAAAATTTCGTAAAAATTAAAATTTTAGAGAAAATTTCAAAGAAATTGAAATTGAATTTTCATAGCAAAATTTCGAAGAAATTGAAATTGCATTTTCATAACAAAATTTCGTCGAAATTAAATTTTTCATAGAAAATTTTGTTGAAATTCTATTTTAATAGAAAATTTCATCGAAATTTTATTTTCTTCGTCTTTAAAGTCTTCGAAACTCTATTTTAATAGTAAATTTAGTCGAAATTCTATTTTAATAGAAAATTTCGTCGAAATTCTATTTTAATAGAAAATTTCGTCGAAATTCCATTTTAATAGAAAATTTCGTCGAAATTCCATTTTAATAGAAAATTTCGTCGAAATTCCATTTTAATAGAAAATTTCGTCGAAATTCCATTTTAATAGAAAATTTCGTCGAAATTCCATTTTAATAGAAAATTTCGTCGAAATTCCATTTTAATAGAAAATTTCGTCGAAATTCCATTTTAATAGAAAATTTCGTCGAAATTCCATTTTAATAGAAAATTTCGTCGAAATTCCATTTTAATAGAAAATTTCGTCGAAATTCCATTTTAATAGAAAATTTCGTCGAAATTCCATTTTAATAGAAAATTTCGTCGAAATTCTATTTTAATAGAAAATTTCGTCGAAATTCTATTTTAATAGAAAATTTCGTCGAAATTCTATTTTAATAGAAAATTTCGTCGAAATTCTATTTTAATAGAAAATTTCGTCGAAATTCTATTTTAATAGAAAATTTCGTCGAAATTCTATTTTAATAGAAAATTTCGTCGAAATTCTATTTTAATAGAAAATTTCGTCGAAATTCTATTTTAATAGAAAATTTCGTCGAAATTCTATTTTAATAGAAAATTTCGTCGAAATTCTATTTTAATAGAAAATTTCGTCGAAATTCTATTTTAATAGAAAATTTCGTCGAAATTCTATTTTAATAGAAAATTTCGTCGAAATTCTATTTTAATAGAAAATTTCGTCGAAATTCTATTTTAATAGAAAATTTCGTCGAAATTCTATTTTAATAGAAAATTTCGTCGAAATTCTATTCTAATAGAAAATTTCGTCGAAATTCTATTTTAATAGAAAATTTCGTCGAAATTCTATTTTAATAGAAAATTTCGTCGAAATTCTATTTTAATAGAAAATTTCGTCGAAATTCTATTTTAATAGAAAATTTCGTCGAAATTCTATTTTAATAGAAAATTTCGTCGAAATTCTATTTTAATAGAAAATTTCGTCGAAATTCTATTTTAATAGAAAATTTCGTCGAAATTCTATTTTAATAGAAAATTTCGTCGAAATTCTATTTTAATAGAAAATTTCGTCGAAATTCTATTTTAATAGAAAATTTCGTCGAAATTCTATTTTAATAGAAAATTTCGTCGAAATTCTATTTTAATAGAAAATTTCGTCGAAATTCTATTTTAATAGAAAATTTCGTCGAAATTCTATTTTAATAGAAAATTTCGTCGAAATTCTATTTTAATAGAAAATTTCGTCGAAATTCTATTTTAATAGAAAATTTCGTCGAAATTCTATTTTAATAGAAAATTTCGTCGAAATTCTATTTTAATAGAAAATTTCGTCGAAATTCTATTTTAATAGAAAATTTCGTCGAAATTCTATTTTAATAGAAAATTTCGTCGAAATTCTATTTTAATAGAAAATTTCGTCGAAATTTTATTTTAATAGACAATTTCGTCGAAATTTTATTTTAATAGACAATTTCGTCGAAATTCTATTTTAATAGACAATTTCGTCGAAATTCTATTTTAATAGACAATTTCGTCGAAATTCTATTTTAATAGACAATTTCGTCGAAATTCTATTTTAATAGACAATTTCGTCGAAATTCTATTTTAATAGACAATTTCGTCGAAATTCTATTTTAATAGAAAATTTCGTCGAAATTCTATTTTAATAGACAATTTCGTCGAAATTCTATTTTAATAGACAATTTCGTCGAAATTCTATTTTAATAGACAATTTCGTCGAAATTCTATTTTAATAGACAATTTCGTCGAAATTCTATTTTAATAGACAATTTCGTCGAAATTCTCTTTTAATAGACAATTTCGTCGAAATTTTCTTTTAATAGACAATTTCGTCGAAATTCTATTTTAATAGACAATTTCGTCGAAATTCTATTTTAATAGACAATTTCGTCGAAATTCTATTTTAATAGACAATTTCGTCGAAATTCTATTTTAATAGACAATTTCGTCGAAATTCTATTTTAATAGAAAATTTCGTCGAAATTCTATTTTAAAAGAACATTTCGTAGAAATTCTATTTTAATAGAAAATTTCGTCGAAATTCTATTTTAAAAGAACATTTCGTCGAAATTCTATTTTAATAGAAAATTTCGTCGAAATTCTATTTTAATAGAAAATTTCGTCGAAATTCTATTTTAATAGAAAATTTCGTCGAAATTCTATTTTAATAGAAAATTTCGTCGAAATTCTATTTTAATAGAAAATTTCGTCGAAATTCTATTTTAATAGAAAATTTCGTCGAAATTCTATTTTAATAGAAAATTTCGTCGAAATTCTATTTTAATAGACAATTTCGTCGAAATTCTATTTTAATAGACAATTTCGTCGAAATTCTATTTTAATAGAAAATTTCGTCGAAATTCTATTTTAAAAGAACATTTCGTCGAAATTCTATTTTAATAGAAAATTTCGTCGAAATTCTATTTTAAAAGAACATTTCGTCGAAATTCTATTTTAATAGAAAATTTCGTCGAAATTCTATTTGAATAGAAAATTTCGTCGAAATTCTATTTTAATAGAAAATTTCGTCGAAATTCTATTTTAATAGAAAATTTCGTCGAAATTCTATTTTAATAGAAAATTTCGTCGAAATTCTATTTTAATAGAAAATTTCGTCGAAATTCTATTTTAATAGAAAATTTCGTCGAAATTCTATTTTAATAGAAAATTTCGTCGAAATTCTATTTTAATAGAAAATTTCGTCGAAATTCTATTTTAATAGAAAATTTCGTCGAAATTCTATTTTAATAGAAAATTTCGTCGAAATTCTATTTTAATAGAAAATTTCGTCGAAATTCTATTTTAATAGAAAATTTCGTCGAAATTCTATTTTAATAGAAAATTTCGTCGAAATTCTATTTTAATAGAAAATTTCGTCGAAATTCTATTTTAATAGAAAATTTCGTCGAAATTCTATTTTAATAGAAAATTTCGTCGAAATTCTATTTTAATAGAAAATTTCGTCGAAATTCTATTTTAATAGAAAATTTCGTCGAAATTCTATTTTAATAGAAAATTTCGTCGAAATTCTATTTTAATAGAAAATTTCGTCGAAATTCTATTTTAATAGAAAATTTCGTCAAAACTGTAATATTATAGACAAATTTGGCGAAACTATATTATTATAGAAAATTTCGTCGAAATTCTATTTTAATAGAAAATTTCGTCGAAATTCTATTTTAATAGAAAATTTCGTCGAAATTCTATTTTAATAGAAAATTTCGTCGAAATTCTATTTTAATAGAAAATTTCGTCGAAATTCTATTTTAATAGAAAATTTCGTCGAAATTCTATTTTAATAGAAAATTTCGTCGAAATTCTATTTTAATAGAAAATTTCGTCGAAATTCTATTTTAATAGAAAATTTCGTCGAAATTCTATTTTAATAGAAAATTTCGTCGAAATTCTATTTTAATAGAAAATTTCGTCGAAATTCTATTTTAATAGAAAATTTCGTCGAAACTGTATTATTATAGACAAATTTGGCGAAACTATATTATTATAGAAAATTTCGTCGAAATTTAATTATTCATAGAAAATTGAGTCGAAATTGAATTTTTCATAGAAAATGTCGTCCAAATTGCATTTTTCATAGAAAATTTCGTCGAAATTGCATTTTTCATAGAAAATTTCGTCGAAATTGCATATTTCATAGAAAATTTCGTCGAAATTGCATTTTTCATAGAAAATGTCGTCGAAATTGCATTTTTCATAGAAAATGTCGTCGAAATTTTATTTTTATAGAAAACTAGCTGGGCCCGATCCACTTCGTTGCCCCGGCTTTTAGATTTCCGATCCCGGCCACTTTTGGAAAAATTACATGGACTGCCACCGAATACATATACACAAAATTACAGCACTCTCGCTAACAAATGGTTTAAGATATCTGAATTTTAAAACTTGGCTCACGTGAGCTAGGCCACTCCCATCAGCCTGATTTTGGACCAATCACGTAGACTTCCACCAGGTACATAAACACAAAATTATAGCACTCTCGCTAAAACATCGTACAAGATATCTCAATTTAAAAAATTGGCTTATATGGGCGGGGTCACACGCTTTGGTCTGATTCTGCTCATTTTTAGACCAATCACGTAGACTATCACCAGATAAATTTCCACAAAACTACAGCACTCGCGGCAATAAATTGTGCAAATATCTCAATTGAACAATTTGGCTTATATGGGCGGCGCCACGCCCATTGGTTCGATCCCTGCCAGCACTCTCGCTAAAACGTCGTACAATTTAAAAATTTGGCTTATATGGGCAGGACCACGCCCATTGGTCCGATCCCACCCATTTTTGAACCAATTACGTAGAATGCCACCAGATGCATATACACAACATTGCAGCACTCTCGCTAGCAAACTGTGCAAAATATTTAAATTTTAAAATTTGGTCAATGTGGGCGGGGTCACGCATATTGCCCCGATCCCGCCCATTTTTGTCGCCAAATACATATACACTAAACTACAGAACTCTCGCTAACAAATTTTAGAAAATATTTCAATTTTAAAATTTGGCTTATATGGGCGGAACCACGCCCATTGGTCCGATTACGCCCATTTTTCACATAATTTGCCACCAAATGCATACACACAAAATTTCAGCACTCTTGCATTTTTATAGACAATTTCATCCAAAAATTACATTTTTATAGAAAATTTCGTCCACAAATTGCATTTTTTTTTTTTTAAATTTCGTCCAAAATTCAAATTTTTACAGAAAATTTCGTCGAAAAAATTAAATTTTATAGAAAATTTCGTCGCAAAATTACATTTTTATTGCAGAGATTTCATTTTTATATAAACAGTCTCGTCAGAATTGCATTTTTTATATAAAAAGTCTCGTCGAAATTTCATTTTTATATAAAAAGTCTAGTTGAAATTGCATTGTATAAAAAAATTCGTCGAAATTGCATTTTATAAAAATTTCGTCGAAATTGCGTTTTTATAGGACACTACTTTTTTCATAGAAAGTTTTTGTTTTTAGAACATTTGGTAGAAATTGAATTTTTTTGCAAAATTTAATTAAAAAAAATACATTATATTGCAAATTTCATGGAAATCAATACGTCAAAATTGCATTGTTTTTGGAAAATATCATCAAAATTGTATTTTTATAAAAAATTTCGTCAAAAATATATTTAAAATTCATCAAATCACAGTAATAGAAAATTATTGCAAAACGGAATTTTTATAGCAAATGACATAAAAATTTTATTTTTTAGTTTTATATAGAAAATTTCATCAATATCACATTTGTATAGAAAAATTGCATTTTTATGGAAATTTCGAAGAAATTGCATTTTTTACATAAGTTTTTATGAAATAGGACTTTTATAAAGAAATCTTTTTGTCGATATTGGATTTTTGTATAATTTTTTTTTAATTAATTAATTTTTATCAGATTTCGTAAATTATTTGTTATAAAAAATTTTGTCATAAATGCACATTTTAAAAATTTTGTCGAAATTGTATTTTTATAGTGCATTTTTTGATCATTTTGAGTGCATTTTTTGATCAAACTGGTTTTTATAAAAAAATTTTCAAATTTGAATTTTTGAACAAATTTGAACATTTTTATTAAATTGCACCAGCATTACATTTTTCGAACACATTTTTAATAAAAATGTTATTTATAATAAAAAAACATATAATTTTAATGAAATTTTCTATAAAAAATAAATTTTGACGAAATTTTTAATAGAAAAGCAATTTCACTAATTGTTTAAAAAAATTTGATTTTCAATGAAAAAACGAGCTTTCGACGAAATTTTCTGCATAATTGCAAATTTGACTAAATTTCTATAAAACGAAATTTCCGAGAAAAAATATGAAATTTTCAAAAAATAGAAAATGGCTTTATAACGAAATTTTCCAAAAAAGTGAAATTTCGGCGAAATTTTTAAATTGTTTTCAATCTAAAATCTACAGAAAATCCAATTTGATGAAATATCACATAAAATTGCTATGCTCTTGTAATGAAATTTCCTAAAAAAGTAATTTCAATAAAAATTTTCTATAAAAATCTAAATTTTATAAAACTCTCTATGTAAGTAACTTCAATTTTTAAATAATTTTGTTAAATTTCGTTAACATTTCCCACACAAACGAAAATTTTCTTCAATTTTAAAGAATTTTTCGGGAAAATGGAGAATGCAATAAAAATATGCAAAAGCGTTGATTTCTTACAGGTTTTTTTTCCCCCATTGCTTGCCATAGCAATAATCACTCAAGTTAACATTTTATCAATGTGTGTGGGGGGGGGGGGACATTAAAACATGTCACATCTCTTAAAAGTTCTCAAATATATAAGTATATGTAAGTTCCTTCTGATGATGCAAAAGTAATAGTGAAAATATTTTTGTTTCGTTGTTTTTGATTTTTGAAAAGATCCTCTGTGAATTGCAAAAACCCACTACGAATAGCAGAGGAATGAAAACTAAAATATCCACTAAAGTTCCCCCATAATCCCTAAGGCTATGCATTAGTGCTTGAGGGTGATTGTTAGATTTCGTATCTGAGCAAACCAAACATTTCTCAACACCAGCAAATGGCAACCAAAAACCGGCATTTCAGCATTCTGCCTCTGTCATCCGAACATTTCGACAAAACCTGGTCATGTTAAAGTATTATAAAGAATTAAAGCCAAGTTTTCGCTTTCGTTGTGCCACTTGGCCAGATTGTCACTTGGCTTCCATACCTTTTTGGAGGCCGTCGGATGAGGGTGGCCGACCGGAGGTGGAAACGGGACGAGAGTCTAAGCGACAACGAGAGAATAATGGTGATATACGAACCAAGAATAATACTTGCCCATTGGACATTGGGTGGGTAGGTAGTTGCGATGTACGTCGTACGGCGAGTATACGAGAGAACTACAACAACCTTATTATAATTCCGTAATCTATGGCATTTATGCTGTAAGCCATTGTGAAAATGAAAATTATTATCATTTATAATCCTACGAATCTACTTTGTTCCAATTAAGGACACACGTCCTCTCTACACACACAACGAAGGACACTGACCAGCAGTCGCAGTTAGTCAGTTTGTGTGTGTGTTTGTTCCCGATGCTTCGGAAGCAGTTATGAGTGTGGGTTTGAATTTCACTAGTTAGTCCGGTTATATGTCTGATCATTTTCATGGATGTGTGATAACGAGGCTATAACACGAGTACAGCTACGAGGGTCGTTGGTGAAGTAAACATATTGTTCATTATAACCACACTTTAGTTGTTGGGGGGATAAATGTGTAAAATTTAGTATGAAAATCAGATGTAGATTATTACCAATATATATAAACAGCAAATTGGAAAGAAACCAAAAATTATGAACCAAGCAAAAATTCACCCTAAATGAAAAAAACTACTTCATATGTAGATATAGCCCCGCTATACGTAGTATTTTTTTCGAGATTCTTTATTTCCAATCTATTTACAAGGAAACTATTCAGCAAATTGTATAAAAACTTACAAATAACAATTTTGCTAAGCTCCAGCGAACTTATTAAAAAATTTAACATTGTTGCATTTGTAAATAACACATTAAAATAAATAATAAATTTTTAGATAATTTTACAATTTTTACTAAGATTTAATGTAAATATGTGGTAGTTATGTAATAAAGGGCAAATCAAGGACATTAAGTCGTTTCAGTCTTCTAGATTCATTGCTGTCATCTAAAAGTGTTATGGCCAATAAATTCGAATGTAGACTCAATCTATTGAGGTAATTCGTGCTATATCTCCTAATCTCGTTTTTAACTTGGGAGACACCGAGATCTTTATGTATGTTATTATTATTTACAAACCAAGGAGAATTAGTGATTAGTCTTAATGTTTTGGATTGATATCTTTGTAGAATTTCGACATTTGAATTACTTGCTGTCCCCCATAGTTCCGTATGTCCAGACCGGTTTTAATGTGGTTTTATAAAGAACCACTTTGTTCTCCAAACTTAGTTCAGATTTTGGACCTAAAAGCCAAAACATTCGAATTTTGTATTTTTTCAAAAAGTATTTATTTATTCATGAATATCTATTTTTTCCCCTTCAAAGTAATTCCCCTCGGATATAATACACTTCTGCCAAAAGTTTTTTCCAGTCCTCGAAGCACTTCAAATAATAATTTTTTGTGATCTTGTTCAGCTCCTCCTTCGATGCCGTCTTTATCTCAATCGTGGCGTAGCGCCGTCCTTTCATGGGCCTTTTCAGTTTTGGAAACAATAAATAGTCACAGGGGGCTAGATCAGGGGAATACGGTGGCTGCGGCACCATTACTGTGTTGTTTTTGGCCAAATATTCACGCACAAGCAACGATGTGTGTACAGGGCCGTTATCATGGTGCCAAAGCCAGTTTTTGTTCTTCCACAAATCCGGGCGTTTTTGGCGGATTGCTTCCCGCAATTTGCGCATAACTTGCAGGTAATATTCTTTATTGACCGTACTACCCTGTGGCAAGAACTCATAATGCACCACGCCCCTGCAATCAAAGAAAACTGTGAGTTCGGCCGTCCGGCACGCTGTTCGTCCTTCGAATCTTCTCGGCCCTCTAAGAACATTTTGGGCTACCGATAAACGTTGCTTTGGTCCAAGGTAGCTTCACCATATGCCACAGCCAAAATTCGGAATGCGTCAGCGCACTTTATTTTGTTTTTCACACAAAATTTGATGCAGATTCTTTGATCCATTTTCTGGAATACATAGATAAAAATCGAAGACATGATAAAACACATCCAAGCACAACAGCTGTCAAAAATTAACTAAACATTCAAAATGGCCGACCTTGTCAGCATAAGTAAGGGACATGAGTACCAACATAACGCTACAAAAATATCAAAAATCAAATACACGTAGCCCGCGGAAATTAAAAATTCCCGATATTTTTATACCCTACACCACACTGTGGTACAGGGTATTATAAGTTTGTTTCACGGCAGATGTTTGTAACACCTGAAAATAACACAGCTAGACCCACCTTAAAGTATACCGATCGACTCAGAATCACTAGCTGAGTCGATTTAACGATGTCCGTCCGTCCGTCTGTCCATGTAAAGTTGTTCATCGACTACAGGTCGCAATTTCACTCCGGTCGTTCTGAATTTTTGCAGTTTAGAGTATTTCGCGGCTGTTAAGATCGCTATTGAATTTGGTTGAAATCGGTTCAGATTTAGATATAGCTCCCATATATATCTTTCGTCCGATTTGGCCGTTTAGTCCTATAGAAGCTGTATTTTACATCCAATCGTTTTTAAATTTAGAATGGTAGAGTTTCTTGATCCACGAACCAACATTGCCGAATTTGAAGAAAATCGGTTAAGATTTAGCTATAGCTCCCATATATATGTTTCGTCCGATTTTACTCTTTAGTCCTCTAGAAGCTGTATTTTACATCCAATCATTTTGAAATTTAGAATGGTACAGTTTCTTGATCCATGAACCAACACTACCGAATTTGAAGAAAATCGGTTAAGATTTAGCTATAGCTCCCATATATATGTTTCGTCCGATTTGGCCATTGAGTCCTATAAAAGCTGTATTTTACATCCAATCGTTTTGAAATTTAGAATGGTAGAGTTTCTTGATCCATGAACCAACACTACGAATTTGAAGAAAATCGGTTAAGATTTAGCTATAGCTCCCATATATATGTTTCGTCCGATTTGGCCCTTTAGTTCTATAGAAGCTATATTTTACATCCAATCGTTTTGAAATTTAGAATGGTAGAGTTTCTTGATACATGAACCAACATTGCCGAATTTGAAGAAAATCGGTAAAGATTTAGCTATAGCTCCCATATATATGTTTCATCCGATTTGGCTCTTTAGATCCAATCGTTTTTATACCCTACAGGGTATTATTTAAGTATAAAATGTCCCAAAAGTAAATTTATGTAAACAATTTATACATGAATTACAAAATGTATATATCAGAGTTATTCAATATTACGAGAGTGGTGTAGGGTATTATATAGTCGGCACCGCACGACTTTAGCCTTTCCTTACTGGTTTGAACATACGTATGTGTCTATTCCGATTTGGCATATAAGCGGTATAGAAACTGTATTTTACGTTTGGTAATTATGACTTGACTATTCAAAAATGCCTTCCTTCACTTTGAGGGAATTCTTTGATCTTCAGCTCAACGCCACAGTGAGAAAAACCATAAAATAACATCAATAACAGATCAATCCCGCATAGGGAAACATCAAAATTATGAGATTTGCCAGATAAGAACGAATGCCTTTAATATGAAGATAATCGTTTCAGATTTAGATATATCCCTCATTTGTTGTCTAAGCGCTATAGAATTTTTCGTCCTATCATTATTAAATTTTGCAGAGATGAATAACATCAGAAATTTGGCCAAGATACAAACTAAGAAGGTCAACATGTCTTCTCGCACTAGGGATGAAAAGACTTTCTACGTTAGTGTCAGTTCTGACGGGACACTGCAGTAGCTGTGGTGATAAGGAAGCCTTTCTAGAACCTCTGATAACTTTGTTTATCAAACAGGTTGATTTAGACGATCTACAATGCTGGCTGCCACCATAACCTAAACCTAAGTTACCTTGACTTTAATGAAATCGGTTCATATTTAGTTATAGACCCCAAAATTACGTTTCTTCTAGTGTCTAAGCGCCATAGAAACTGAATTACAACAAATCATTATTTACATCAGAAACATAGGAGTATCATAGAGCAAGAACGCCCACGGCCAAATGTGGAGAAAATCGGTTCATATTTAGATATAGGCTAATAAACCAAGAAAATCCAAAATTTAGTTTTTTAAAAGGTAACACTGTGTGTGCAAATTTAATTTCAATATCCCTTCAACAATAATAATGTATCAAAAGTTATAGAAAACGATGGCTATTTTGGATGTATAGGTTCCTCACAGTAGATTTGAATGGTACCATCACGTTTGTGTGAATTAGTAAATGCTTTATTATGTTTGGGTATAAACCTGAAAACCAGTTTTTCTCACTACAACAATTTTCATTTTATATAACGGGTGTTTTTTTAGTCGTGTGGTTTTCAATCTGGCAATACTCTTTTCGGGGTTGGTCTTTTTGACAGCTGTCACTTGATTTATGCTCAGTTTAGTTTGCCATTTCATAATGAATAGACTTACTCCGGAACAACGTTTGCAAGTCATGCAAATTTATTATCAAAATAATGGTTCGTTTTGTGCTAAGCATCGCGCGCTGCGTTCAATATTCGGTCGAAGCTCATTTTTAGATGAATAGGTACGTTAATAAACAAAATTGTCGCATTTGGAGTAATGATAATCCACAAGCCGTTACATCCACAACAAGTAAAAGCGTTAAGTTCGGCCATGCCGAATCTTATATACCCTCCATCATGGATGGACCATGGAAAAACAATTTTATTACTGGGAAAATCGTTGGATATGGAGCAAATCATGAAACGATCCTTTTTGTTTAAGTAAATTGTTAAGAAAACGAACACTGCAATTTGTAGGCAGCAAATTCTTTAGCCAAACTCTTCAACTGAAAAATGTGGCATTTATGGCTTAAAATAGCATTTTTGATAGCTACATCTACACGGGGACTACAACAAAATAAAATTTTATTGAGATGAATTCTTGCGAAAATAGAATATAAACTGCAAAGTTTCAGCTAAATTTCTTAGAAAATGTGGTGTTTAGAGTTTAAATAAGCCTTTTTGGGAGCGACATCTATAGGTGGACTATAGCAAAATAAGAACCGATGTTTACTGTCATAATTAAATACAAATTGCAAAGATTCAGTTAAAATTCTTAAAAAATATGGTATTTATGACTTAAATACGTATATTTTGGAGCGACCTCTATAGGGTGACTATAACAAAATATAAACCGATTTGTAAAATTTTTTCTGTGATGAATTCTTGTCAAAATAGAATACAAACTGCAAAGTTTCTGCTAAATTGCTTTAAACATGTGTTATCTATGGCTCAAAAACCGTATTTTGAAGCGACCTCTATAGGGGAGCTATATCAAAACATTGACCGATATGGCCCATTTGCAATCCCAAACAACCTACAACTATATGACATATTTCTACCAAATTTGATCAATCTAGCTCTATTATTACGGACTGTAGCGTGATTACAACAGACTGACGGACGGACGGACATGGCTAAATCGTCTAAGAATTTTACGACGATTAAGAATATATACATACTTTATGGGGTCTCAGATCAATTAGAGGCGTAACAAACTGAGTGATAACATGTATATACAGTGAAATGCATGACACCAGGAGACAACCCCTTTGTTAGGCTCAAAAAAGTTTAGGTGGAATAAAAAAAAATTAATTTATTACTGCATTTATTTCGCAACAATTATTGGATGTATCTAATGTCAAAACTAAAAAAACCCAAAACCTGAAATTAGTACATGTCATAAGTTTTCCGTTCCATTTTTATACCCTACACCACACTGTGGTACAGGGTATTATAACTTTGTGCATTTGTTTGTAACACCCAAAAGGAGAAGAAATAGACACATCGTTTATTATACCGATCGACTTAGAATCACTTTCTGAGTTGATTTAGCTATGTCCGTCTGTCCGTCTGTCTGTGCATGTATTCTTGTAATCAAAGTACAGGTCGCAATTATGGTCCGATCTCGACGAAACTTTACACATATCTTTTTTTTGGCCCAAGGACGATCCCTATTGAATTTGGTTAAAATCGGTTAGGATTTAGATATAGCCCCCATATATATGTTAGCCCCGATTTGACATGTAAGCGCTGTAAAAACTGTATTTTATATCCGATCAGTGAGAAATTCGGCAGAAAGAGGTTTCTTATTACATGAAGGAATACTGCCAAATTCGGAGAAAATCGGTTCGGATTTAGATATAGCCCCCATGTATATGTTACCCCCGATTTGACATGTAAGCGCTGTAAAAACTGTATTTTATATCCGATCAGTATGAAATTCGTCAGAAAGAGGTTTCCTATTATATGAATGAACACTTTTAAATTTGGAAGAAATTGGTTCAGATTTAGATATAGCCCCCATATATACGTTACCCCCGATTTGACATGTGAGCGCTGCAAAAATGTTATCTTATATCCGATCAGTGCGAAAGTCGGCAAAAAGAGGTTTCATTCTACATGAAGGAATACTGCCAAATTCGGAGAAACTCGGTTTAGATTTAAATATAGCTCCCATATATATGTTACCCCCGATTTGACATGTAAGCGCTGTAGAGACTGCATGTTATATCCGATCAGTACAAAATTCGACAGAAGGAGGTCTTTTTTCATGAATAAGTATTCAGGGAAGATTGGTTCAGATTTATATTAAAGCTCCATATATATGTTCCTCCTGATTTGGTATCAAACCGCTATAGAAGTTGTATTTTACTTCCGATCATTAATATTTTCCAGAAAGATGTTTCTCAATTTAGGAACGAATATTGCTTAATTTAGCAATTATCGTTTCAGAATTAGATAATATGTTTCTACCCATTTACCAATTATTCCAAATTATTATGGCAATGACCCTTATCGCATTATTAGGGAGGTGTAGGGTATTATATAGTCGGCCCCGCCCGACTTTCTGCCTTTCCTTACTTGTTTATATTTATTTTCGCTTAATTGGTTCTTTTGTAATTCACTATTTAAAAAGTACTTAAAATCGGAGAGGTTAAAACCAAAAATAAAATTCAACTTTTACTGATGATTTACCGAAGGTCAAACAATTTACGTAAAAACTAATGGTGATTTCGTTCGTGCAAAAAAAATTTAAATTTTTTTCTACATTTTACACTGAAACCGCATTTTTAGGATGGTTTGTAAAAATGGTGGAGCCGTATGAACGGGTTTTGATTTTGTTTGTAAAATTATTACTCTCCGCAAATGCGAAAATATTGCATTTTCCACACTCAGCCCAGTCCACGGTGTGGAGTGTTGCACCGTTAAAAAGCAGACGTCAGAAGCAAACCTAAATTAATGCGTACATTCTTAATGCCATACCAAATGGTTGCGCCATAATGAAGGTATGGGTTTTACTTACCGCACGATTTTTGTTTGATTGTTCGCATGCAAAATGGGAAATTAGCAGGGGGACATTATTTTTAAGAAACAAAATCACCATAAGTATGCAGATTTTACCCCGAAGTGTCTTCTTTCAATCCATATTATTTTTTTATACCCTACACCACACTGTGGTACAGGGTATTATAAGTTTGTTTCACGGCAGATGTTTGTAACACCTGAAAATAACACAGCTAGACCCACCTTAAAGTATACCGATCGACTCAGAATCACTAGCTGAGTCGATTTAACGATGTCCGTCCGTCCGTCCGTCTGTCCATGTAAAGTTGTTCGTCGACTACAGGTCGCAATTTCACTCCGATCGTTCTGAAATTTTGCAGTTAAGAATATTTCGCGGATGTTAAGATCGCTATTGAATTTGGTTGAAATCGGTTCAGATTTAGATATAGCTCCCATATATATCTTTCGTCCGATTTGGCCCTTTAGTCCTATAGAAGCTGTATTTTACACCAATCGTTTTGAAATTTAGAATGGTAGAGTTTATTGATCCACGAACCAACACTACCGAATTTGAAGAAAATCGGTTAAGATTTAGCTATAACTCCCATATATACGTTTCATCCGATTTGGCTCTTTATATCCAATCGTTTTTAGACCCTCCACCACACTGTGGTACAGGGTATTATTTAAGTATAAAATGTCCCAAAAGTAAATTTATGTAAACAATTTATAAATGAATTACAAAATTTATTTATCAGAGTTATTCAATATTACGAGAGTGGTGTAGGGTATTATATAGTCGGCCCCGCCCGACTTTAGCCTTTCCTTACTGGTTTTAATTTACACTAACTTGAAAAATTGGGTTTTGGCCAAAAAATCAGGAAAATTATCCATAGTGATTTGCTATGTTTTTTTGAGCACTCAAAAGTAAACGATCTTAGTAAATTTGTCAATATGGAGAAAATTGGTCACCGATAGGTAATATAATACTTTCATTTTGAAAGATATCAGTCCAACCCATACTAAAACAGAGCTAGATTCAACTTTAGTCTGTTCCTTCGTTTTCAACTATAAAATATTGGGTGGAATAGATTAGATGCGGCCGTACGAGCTGCCAAGACGAACACATTAGCGGCCCACCAATTGGCGGAAAAAGATTTGCCAGCAATGAAGAGGTGGAGGGTGCCGCTGATGGCTATTTTCAGGAGCTAGGCTGTTCTTACCATAAAAAGGGCATCAAAGCTTTTGAAAATCGCTGGGAAAAGTGTATCGATCTAAAAGGTTATTATATTGAGAAATGAAGAAAAATGTTTCCAAATTTCTTGTGTTTTCTTTGTTAGATCGGCTAAAATGCAATGTAATATATTTGTATTACATTGCAGTAGAAAAGTTTCGCTTAAACTTCGTCTTTGTATTATTTTTAGTTATGTTAGTATTAGTTTAGTTAGTATATTCGACCAACTGGTAACAAAGACCAAAACCGCCAGGAACAATTTCCACAGCATAGATGGAGCAGATCATAAAATGTAGTGTTAACGTACGAATTAATTTTCTTCAGTATTAAACCTAGTGATCCTTTTTCTTAAATTTCTGAGTAATGCCGATTTTCGGAGAGAGAATTAAATGCGAAAATGGGTCGTTCATCTACTTTTGTATAAAACATTGGACTAACGACATCTTGTATTTTCTCGACTAAAGAACGAGTCCCCATGTAACGACGACATCTGAGGAAGATTATATGCAAATCATTTGTGGCATCTTTTTTGGTTCCGGTCTTTGGAATTTCTAACAATTTCTCAGTGGCAACGCTGTACTCTATTAATACAGGAATACAAGCACCAAACTCTATCGAGAACTAATAATGCTTAAAATGGCTTAGATCTCCATACAAAATAAGCGATTATGCTGTAACGGCCTACAGTTGTTTATTGTCCTAATTACTTTTTAGGTTGCATTTTTATTGATGGCAATCCACCCTCGTACATAAGAAATAACATTTACTGTCCACTGGTTCTAGTTAAGTGTTAAAACTTAAGCCTTGGCATACTAAACAGAAGTTGTTGCTAAATTGATTCATGCATAAAATGCGTGGAATCCATTGTCAGTTTCAGTTCTCTCTAGAATTATTCTCACACTGTCCGTCCCCCAATTGGGAGCAACGGTATGGCCTTCCAGCGTTTTTTGGTGCTCTACATTTTTTTCTTGAATACAACATAGAACTCGTATATTTTCGGTAATTTGTTTGGATTTTTGTTTAGTGCTTGTGTTGTTATTACAATTCTCTTTTTTATTTGTTTTAATTAACGAAAGCCATGTGTGCAACGTATAAATTATGTCCAGTATCGTTTTATCATCAATGAGCCAACCGACTAACCGGCCAACCATCCAACTAACGTGAAAAAGATTGATTTTCTAATTGTTTCCGACATTTTGATTGATGATATCCTACGGCTATTTTCGTGCAGATTTTTCCGTATAGATTAACTTTTGTTTTTTTGCGTTGTTTTGCATCTAATTTGTTTATTTTGATTTAATTAAGTTTTATGCCTTCAAGAGGTATTTTGTAACTATAATATAATCATGGATGTCATAGTTAACACTTGCAAATGTGTTGTGTGCTGATAAATAAGACAATGATTTTGAAAAACCTTTGAGTTTCAGAAGTAGTAATGCACATAGTTTGTCTATATTAAACGAATATTAAATACTTATATTAAACATTTCATTGTGTGTATTTTCAGTGAAACAAATCTATCATACTTAATTTAGGATCAAATCAAATGTTTCAAATATTTCACTTCAGATTTTGTTGGAATAAAAAAACCTATGTTTATTTGAATGAACAATTAGAAGAGCCATTTTTTACAAGTTGAGTTGGCTTCCTTAATACAACTTTAATATATCGAACTCAAGGACAGCGTTCCTAAATATATAGAGATGGGGGATACCCAAAAGTGTTTAACAAATACGGCCATTTTTCGTTAAAAAGTAATATATTAAACCTACCGTATTCTACGTGTGTAACTTGGTATGATTTGATCAACTAGGGTAGGAGGTACCAAAAGTGGCGTGGTGCATATTCTGTTTCGATATCTACAAAATAATAGCACTTAATCGTACATTTTTCCCCGTATACCACAAGGGGCTCAAACTCAAAACTAAACTTCTCTAATACCTCTTCTACAAACATGCCAAGTTTGGTCGCAATCGGTTGTCTGGTTAAGAAACGGCAGAACTATTTCCTTTTTTTTGGAATTCCTCCCACTTTATGTTGGTACTATAAACCAATACACTGTACAAAACTACAAATATTTGTATACAAAATATTCCATAAGTTTGAGAGGTACCAAAAAAGGGTGTGCCAACAACGCACAGTGGGCTAAAATGGAAAAAAAATGGACATAATTCTGCCATTTCAAAACAACTTATCGTATGGCGATGAAATTTTAGGTGTGTATACAAGAGGTGCTAGAGAGTTTAAGTTCGGAACTGGGGCCCTAAAGTTGACCACCTCGGGTATACAAAATTCATCGGCTTCTAACTTTTGAATGGAGTGTCCGGTTTTAGTGGCGTTTTTTTCTGTGGATACTCCTAGACCAGACCTACAATAAACATTTTACAGGTTGAAGATATCTTGAATAGTTTCCGAGATATGTGTAAATTTGAATTTTTCATTTTTTCGCCGACTTTGCCTTGGAGTTTAGCCAATATCTCAGTTAAAGGTTTACCGATTTTGTTCGCGTATTTAGGTCTTGTAGAAAAAATTTGTTACACAAAGTATATCAAATTTATACTAATTTTAAAGGAGATGTTTCACAGAATCTCCTAGAGAAAATCCGAAGTCAAAATTTTAATTGGTGTGGTTTCCACCCTTCTCCGATTTTGACCTTTTTTACATAAATTTCAAAAGTTTGATCGATTTTCTCCAATCGCAAAGCTAAATTGTTAAATTTTTCTTTTTATTTACTTGTATTAGGGTGTTACAAAATCGACTGCAAAGGGAATCCCGAGCGCGGCTTTTCATATCGAAGATTTAGGACTAAAAGTAAAAAAATCCCATTTTTGGGGATTTTTGACGTATTTTTTGGGAATTGAGGGATTTTCCATTAGACATTTCCACATGTTGCTTTTGATTATTATTTCTAATATCAAAATAAAAAACTTAAAAAAAATTCATCGAAATATATACATTTTTAAGAATTTTATGCCGTATTTACGTTTCTGTCTATATGCAAATTTTTTTTTAATTTTCCCTACCTTCTTGTACTTATTGTTATTATATCAGTCAATATGCACTGATTTCTTGTAGATCACATATTTTTGTCAAACAATAATAAAATTTAGTAAGATTTACCTTTTAGAAAATATTGTTTTGTGGCACTATTTCTAGGAAGCCCTTAATCATTGACAGGTATAACCAGTAAGGAAAGGCAGAAAGTCGGACGGGACCGAATATATAATTTCCTACCCCTCCCTAACAATGCGATAAGGGTCATTGCGATAATAATTTGTAATAATTCGTAAATGGGTAGGAACATATTATCTAATTCTGAAACGATAATCGATAAATTAAGCAATATTCGTTCCTAAATTGAGACATCTTTCTGGAAAATTTTAATTATCGGAAGTAAAGTACAACTTCTATAGCGCTTTGAAACCAAATCAGGAGGAACATATATATTGAGGTTATATATAAAACTGAACCGATTTTCCCTGAATACTCTTTCATGTAAAAATACCTCTTTCTGCCGAATTTCGCACTGATCGGATATAAAATATAGTTTCTACAGCGCTTACATGTCAAATCGGGGTAACATGTATATGGGGGCTATATCTAATTCTGAACCGATTTTCTCCGAATTTAACAGTGTGCATTCATATAACCAGTAAGGAAAGGCTAAAGTCGGGCGGGGCCGACTATATAATACCCTACACCACTCTCGTAATATTGAATAACTCTGATATATAAATTTTGTAATTCATGTATAAATTGTTTACATTAATTTACTTTGCATTAATTTATCCAATCAAAACGATTGGATGTAAAATACAGCTTCTATAGAACTAAATGGCCAAATCGGACGAAACATATATATGGGAGCTATAGCTAAAACTTAACCGATTTTTTTCAAATTCAGCAATGTTGGTTCGTGGATCAAGAAACTCTACCATTCTAAATTTCAGAATGATTGGATGTAAAATACAGCTTCTACAGGACTAAAGAGCCAAATCGGATGAAACATATATATGGGAGCTATAGCTAAATCTTTACCGATTTTTTTCAAATTCGGCAATGTTGGTTCATGGATCAAGAAACTCTACCATTCTAGATTTCAAAACGATTGGATGTAAAATACAGCTTCTATAGAACTAAATGGCCAAATCGGACGAAACATATATATGGGAGCTATAGCTAAATCTTAACCGGTTTTCTTCAAATTCGGTAGTGTTGATTCATGGATCAAGAAACTCTACCATTCTAAATTTCAAAACGATTGGATTTAAAATACAGCTTCTATAGGACTAAAGAGCCAAATCGGACGAAAGATATATATGGGAGCTATATCTAAATCTGAACCGATTTCAACCAAATTCAATAGCGATTTTAACAGCTGCGAAATACTCTAAACTGCAAAATTTCAGAACGATCGGAGTGATCACAGTGTGGTGTAGGGTATAAAAAGAAACCTCTTTCTGCCGAATTTCATACTGATCGAATATAAAATAAAGTTTTTACAGCGCTGACATGTCAAATCGGGGCTAACATATATATGGGGGCTATATCTAAATCTGAACCGATTTTAACCAAATTCAATAGGGATCGTCCTTGGGCCAAAAATATATGTGTAATGTTTCGTCGAGATCGGACCATAATTGCGACCTGTACATACTTTGATTACAAGAATACATGCACAGGCAGAAGGACAGACAGACGGACATAGCTAAATCAACTCAGAAAATGATTCTGAGTCGATCGGTATAATAAACGATGGGTCTATTTCGGCTCCTTGGTGTTACAAACAAATGCACAAAGTTATAATACCCTGTACCACAGTGTGGTGTGGGGTATATTTAAAAAAAATATTTTGCATATAGATAGAAACGCAAATACGGCATAAAATTCTTAAAAATGTATATATTTCGATGATTTTTTTTTTAAAGTTCTTTATTTTGATATTAGAAATGATAATCAAACGCAACATGTGGAAATTTCTAATGGAAAATCCCTGAATTCCCAAAAAATACATCAAAAATACCCAAAAATTGGATTTTTACTTTTAGTCCTATATCTTCGATATAGGACTAAAGGGAATCCCGCGCTCGGGATTCCCTTCGCAGTCGATTTTGTTATACCCTAATACAAATAAATAAAATGAAAAATTTAACAATTGTGCTTTGCGATTGGAGAAAATCGATCAAACTTTTGAAATTTATGTAAAAAAAGGTCCAAATCGGAGAAGGGTGGCAATCACACCAATTAAAAAATTGACTTCGGATTTTCTCTAACAGATTCTGTGAAACATCTCCTTTAAAATGAGTATAAATTTGATATACTTTGTGTAACAAACTTTTTCTACAAGACCTAAATACGAATTGGAATTTTTTCACCAAAAAATCTCCAAAAATGAAATTTTTTCAAAAATTTGTATTTATAGGGACATAACTTTCTTATTTCTTCACATATCGTATCGATTACTTTTTTTCATGATATTGTAAATTTTATTCGCAATCCATAAAAAAACACGCGAATAAAATCGGTAAACTTTTGACTGAGATATTTGCTAAACTCCAAGGCAAAGTCGGCGAAAAAATGAAAAATTCAAATTTAAAATCCACATATCTCGGAAACTATTCAATATATCTTCAACCTATAAAATGTTTATTGTAGGTCTGGTCTAGGTGTATCCACAGAACCGGACACTTCATTCAAAAGTTAGAAGCCGATGAATATTTTGTATACCCGAGTTGGTCAACTTTAGGACCCTGTAGCTCCGCCCCTGTATGAGATTGGGGGCCCAAGTTCCGAACTTAAACTCTCTAACACCTCTTGTATACACACCCAACATTTCATCGCCATACGATAAGTGGTTTTGAAATGGCAGAATTATGTCAATTTTTTTCCATTTTAGCCCACTGTGCAACGCCCACTTTTCACTGGACTCTAGGTGCTGTAAAAGTATAACACTGTACAACATTTCAAGCATTTACATGAACTGGTATTGAAGCAATAAGCAGTTAACTTTTGGAGCAAAATGGTCCATTTGTGAGGGAGGTACCAAAAGGGGCGACCATTTTTCACGAGGTGATAGCGACTAATAAATTAATACTATGTGTGTTTCAGAAGATTTAAATAAGTAGTACAGAAGTTATTAAATAATCACTATTTCACTAAATGTTAACCCTTCGTGGGGAGGTACTAGAAGAAGAGCACCAATAGGGCCCATCATCCCACTTAGATTAAATGAGAGAAAAAATATTACGGCATACAAAATTTGATAGGTCAATCAGTTACTCCTTTCAAGAGTTATCGTGCACACCAGCCAGCAGACAGACGGACGGACATTGCTCAAACGACTAAAAATTACCAAAATCGAATTTCCACCATACATTGGGTCCTAAGACACTCTTTCTATGTTGTTTTAGCTCGTAGCAAATGAAATAAACCCTCCCTTCTAAGGTGAGGGGATAAAAACTGTTTCTCATAAATAACAAGAAGTGAACGCAATGTCCTTTACATGATATTGAGCTGACTCCAACGGAAAAATTTAATAGACGTAAGCGACACAGCGCTGTCATAAAAAAGCGTTCAACGCGGCAGTAAATATATATTTATACCCTACACCACACTGAGGCACAGGGTATTATGACTTTGTGCATTTGTTTGTAACGCCCAAAAAGAGAAGAAATAGAACCATAGTTTATTATTCCGATCGACATAGAAACACTTTTTGAGTCGATAAAGCCATGTCCGTCCGTCTGTCTGTCTGTCCATGTATTCAAAGTGCAGGTCGTATTTATGGTCCGATTGTGATAAAGTTTGGGACAGAGCTTTTTGGCCCAAGGACGATCACTATTGAAATTGGTCAAAATCGGTTCAGATTTAGATATAACCCTCATATATACGAGTACGTTACCCTCGATTTGACATGTAAGCGCTGTAGAAACCGTATTTTATATCCGATCAGTACGAAATTCGACAGAGCGAACTTTCTTATTACACGAATGAACACTACCAAATTCGGGGGAAATCCTTTGACATGTAAGCGCTGTAGAAACCGTATTTTACATTCGATGTGTACTCAAATCGGCAGAGAGAGTATTCTTATTACATGTATGAACGTTGCCAAATTCTTATCGCAATGCCCATTTTCGCATTGTTAGGGCGGTGTAGTGTATTATATAGTAGGCCCCGCCCGCCTTTCAGTCTTTCCATACTGGTTTAAATTTTGCATTATTTGGAATTGAAAAGAGAACGAACGCCACAAAAAAATGCATTTAAAGTTTTTTAAGAAAATTTAGTAAGAAACAAGTAAGAAAGTTCACTCGGGTAAACCGACTTAAGAATTCCCTCACCTTGAGCCGAAAGAATTATTCGTAAATAAATTTATGTTTTTGTTTTAATTAATTTATTATCAATTTAAATTGTTTTAATATCATCTATTTGTGGGAGGTACCAAAAGGGGAGTGGCAATGATGCCAATTTTTCACTGGACTGTAGGTGCTATAAAAACATTATACTGTACGAAATTTGAAGTATATGTACGCACTGGTATTAAAGTTATAAGCTGCTAACTTTTTGTGCAGAATGGTTCATTTGTGTGGGAGGTACCAAAAGGGGCGGGGCAATAACGCCAATTTTTCACTGATCTGTAAACACTATAAGATAATTACACTGTACAAAAATTGTACGTATTTGTATGCATAGGTATTCCCATTACAAACTTTTAATTTTTTGTGCAAAACAGTCCATTTGTGTGGGAGGTACCAAAATGGGCCGTACAATAATGCCCATGTTTGAATGAAGGCACTATAAAAACATTACACTGTACAAAATTTCAAGTATTTTTATGTACTGGTATTAAAGTTATAAGATGTTAACTTTTGGTGCAAAATGGTCCATTTGTGTGGGAGCGTGGCAACTTCGCCCATTTTTCTTGAGATGTAAGCTACTAATAAACTAATACTACGTGTGGAATTTCGGAAGATTCGAGTAAGTAGTATAGTCGTTATTAAAGAATCAATATTTCACAAAATGTTAACCCTTTGTGGGGAGGTACTAGGAGTGGTACTACGCCCATTTCTCTGGAGATGTAAGCTACTAATAAACTAATACTACCTGTGGAATTTAGGAAGATTCGTGTAAGTAGTATAGTCGTTATTAAAGAATCAATATTTCACAAAATGTTAACCCTTTGTGGGGGAGGTACTAGGAGTGGACCAATATGGCCCATCTACGAACTTAGCCGGAGATAGAGAAAAATATTACTGCATACCAAATTTGAAGTCAATCGGTTAAGATTTTCGAGAGTTATCGTGCGCACCAGCCAGCAGGCGGACGGACATTGCTCAAATAACTTAAAATTACCCAAAACGAATATCCCCCAAACATACTTGAGGTCTTAGGTCCCTCCTTCTATGTGTTACACTTTTGGCTCGTAGCAAATGATATATACCCTCCTCTCTAAGGTGAGGGGATAAAATGTAGAATATTGGACTTGGCGCCTTTCACTCTAAGGTAGCGATATACCCTCCTATGTAAGCTGAGGGCATACAAATGTGTTATGATCGGATGAAACGGGGGCTGTATCAGAATATGGACCTATGACTACCATTGTTCGTGTGAAGGATTCCGAGTTTAAATAAACCCCAATTATTCATTTTTAGCCCGATCAGTTGACGATGTGGTTTCGATGGCGTTAAAATTCAAATCGAAGAGATATATATCACTCCGTTTGTAACAGCTCTAAATATTGATCTTTATATTCTAATAGGTTAGGTTAGGTTGAAGAGAGGAGACGTTTAAACGCCTCACGTCCATGGACATACACTTAAGCCAGTGGTTCGGCCTGTTGTGCGCTCCTAATATATTCTAATCTATATATATAAAATTATTGCGTGACTGGCTGGCTGACTGATTGATTGTCGCCAAGACCAAACAGCTGAAGCTAGAATCATGAAATTTGGTGGGATGGTAGCCCTTGGGATGTAGACGAGCAATAAGACGGGACTTTTCGAAATTCGTACTATTACCCGCACAATTGGGCAAAAAGTGATAAATATGGTACCACCGCCAAATCTAAACCGAATGAGCTAGAACCGTGAAATTTGGTGTGAGGGAAGCCCTTATGAAGTCGGCCCAGAAATTGACTGATTTTTTTTTTAAATCCGAACATTTACCCGCACAATGGGGCAAAAAGGGATAAATGTGGTACAACAGCCAAATCCAAATGGCAAGAGCTCGAATCGTGAAATTTTGTGTGAGGGTAGCCCTTATGAGGTAGACTAAGAAATTTACAGGATTTTTCGAAATTCGAACATTTACGTACACACTGGGGTAGAAAGGAAAAAATGGGATAAATGTAGCACAACAGCCCTTATGAGGTAGACTTAGAAATTGAAAGGATTTTTCGAAATTCGAACATTAACGTACACTGCACAGTGGGCTAAAATGGAAAAAAATGGACATAATTCTGCCATTTCAAAACCACTTATCGTATGGCGATGAAATTTTAGGTGTGTATACAAGAGGTGTTAGAGAGTTTAAGTTCGGAACTTGGGCCCCCTATCTCATACAGGGGCGGTGCTACAGGGCCCTAAAATTGACCACCTCGGGTATGTGGATACTCAGACCAGACATACAATAAGCATTTTATAGGTTGAAGATATCTTGAATATTTTCCGAGATATGTGGATTTTAAATTTGAATTTTTAATTTTTTCGCCAACTTTGCCTTGGATTATAGCCAATATTTCAGTCATTTTTGGAGATTTTTTGTCGGAAAAAGTAAAATTCGTATTTATGTCTTGTAGAAAAAGTTTGTTGCACAAAGTATATCAAATTTATACTCATTTTAAAGGAGACGTTTCATAGAATCTGTTAGAGAAAATCCGAAGCCAAAATGTTAATTGGTGTGGTTGCCACCCTTCTCCGATTTTGACCTTTTTTTTACATAAATTTCAAAAGTTTGATCGATTTTCTCCAATCGCAAAGCTAAATTGTTAAATTTTTCTTTTTGTTTATTTGTATTAGGGTGTAGAAAAATCGACTGCAAAGCGAATTCCGAGCGCGGCTTTTCATATCGAAGATATAGAACTAAAAGTAAAAAATCCCATTTTTGGGGATTTTTGATGTATTTTTTGGGAATTGAGAGATTTTCCATTAGAAATTTCCACATGTTGCGTTTGATTATTATTTCTAAAATCAAAATAAAGAACTTTAAAAAAAAAATTCATCGAAATATATACATTTTTAAGAATTGTATGCCGTATTTGCGTTTCTGTCTATATGCAAAACTTTTTTTTTAATTTTTCCCTGCCTCTTGGCTCGGTCCACTTTACAACGGATTATTCGCGTTGATTTGCATTTGTTCCCGTAAAAAATTCAATTGACGCAAAGATTGTTGCCTGCGGACAAGCCTCGTCGATTGGAATGGGCCCAACGAGTCCGTGGGTCCGTCGAATATGGGCAACCCTGTACTTATTAGTTATTATATCAGTCAATATGTACTGATTTCTTGTAGATCACATGTTTTTATCAAACAATAATAAAATTTAGTAAGATTTACCTTTCAGAAAATATTGTTTTGTGGCACTATTTCTAGGATACCCTTAATCATTGACAGGTATAACCAGTAAGGAAAGGCGGAAAGTCGGGCGGGGCCGACTATGTAATACCCTACACCTCCCCAACAATGCGATAAGGGTCATTGCTACAATGGAACAGTGGGGCAAAAAGCCTTATCTATGGAACAGAGGGGCACTGTACTATGGTACAGTGGGGCAAAAATAGTTAAATATAGTGGACAAAATATAGTAGGACAAAAAGGTGTTAAATTTGATTCAGTGGACCCAAAACGGTTAAATAGGGTACACTGAGTCAAAAAGCGTACATTTATGCAGGGAGAGAAGGTAAGTTAAATATGAAATAAGAATGTCAAAATTTATGCTTTTAGTAGTACTGTGGTGCAAAAAGGTTAAAGTTATGATGCAGTTGGGGCAAGCAAAAATTTCGCAATATGTTACAGAGGGGAGAAAATGTGTTAAATATGGTTTAGTGGAGCAAAAGGGTTAAATATGGTACGGTGAAGCAAATAAAGTTAAATACGGTAAAACGTGGTAAGTGGGGAAAAAAGTCCCAGATAGTCCCAGATATGTATAAAAATTCGTACTTTAGAAGCACAGTGCAATAAAAAGTGTTTAAAGTGGAACAGTGGTGCATAGAGTGTTGAATGTGGCCCCAGAGTGCAAATGTAGATCTTACAGCATAAACCAAAGCTAAAATATTGTTTTTTCCAAATAGGTTCTTCTATTTAAATCGTGGGGAAGAACAAGTTAAATAAATGGCACATATATGGGACAAAAGTGTGGAAATACGGCCTAAGGTTGCGAATTTGGATCTTGAAATATCAATTATGATTTTTAAGTATTGTACAATTGTTCAAAATTGGTTAATTATGACACACAACGGGATAAATGTGGCACAATAGAGCGATTCACTTTAGCTTTTTAAAATAGTACGTTTATAGACACAGTGGGACAAACATGGTTTTATATTGTACCAGGGTGTGAATGTAGCTACATAAACTAGGGGAAAGTTTCTAACGTATGATCCAAAAAAATAGGTTTTCAACGTTCAGAGGTACATTGCTGAAAGGGATTAATATTGTACCATGATGACAGTGTAACTCTTGGAACACAAACTAGAAATGTAACGAGGGTTCGTATTTTATAGTATAAAGGTATTCAAATCTTCTTCATTTTGCACCATATATAATAATCATGTCATTTTGAAAGAAAAAAGCATAACTATCTTACAGTATTCTAAACAGAAAATAAATTAAAGATGGGGGCTGCGATGCCCACCGGGTTAAAGCTAGTTAGTCATACAATTCTAATACAATTTAGCCATGTCCATCTGTCCTCCCGTCCGTCTATTGTAATCACGCTACAGTCTACAATAATTGAGCTAGACTGAAATTTTGGTATAGATAATTATTATAGCTGCTGGTAAATTGGGATTGAAAATGAGCAATATCGGTTTTCACAGAATGCAATACCTAGAGTCCAGAGAATAATGGGCGTTATCGGACCCTTTTGGAACCTCCCACACAAATGAACCTTTTTGGACCAAAAGTTAACAGCTTTTAACTTTAATATCAGTGTATATAAATATTTGAAATTTTGTACAGAGTAATGTTTTTATAGTACCTACACGGGGCAAAATCGCCTTTTTTGATATGTTTGAATATAAAGAAAATATATTTGGAACACTAATTTTTAAATATTATATATTTCTGAGCAAATAAATTTTATTTGAAAATCAATAAAATATATTTGGAACTCGTATATTAATATGTTACAACATATAATATTTGCAAACTAAATTTCTCAAATAAAATATTTATTTAAATACAAATAAAATAATAGTTTAGGAATTTCTCCAAATATATTTTATTTAAAAAAGATTTTCGAAACTTTTGTTGAATTTTTCGAATTTAAATTTTATTTTTTTTTTTGGTTTGAACCTACCAGTTATGATACCAAATGCAGCAATAACTTATGTTTTAAACCAATCATTTAAAATTTCTGAGTATTCCAAGCCATCATTGGTTGTCAATCCTCCAAGTATATATTTCGATCCAAGATTATATGATTTCAATTATTTTTATTTTTTATTTTTAAGACGTTAAAATTTTTGAAAAAATTTCAATTATTATTTTTTTTTATTTTTAAGACGTTGAAATTTTTGAAAAAATTAACTTTGAATTACTGAAAAATTTAACACAATTTTGATATTTTCTGAATACTTAAATGAAAATAAATATTTGTTTCGAAAAAAATAGTCCAAAATAAACGCATTGGGATGTAAACAAAGATTTGTTTAGAACAACATCTTCCCAATCTGAGTTGCTTCAGTATCTACGCTCGCTAGCGAAATAAGAGAACTTAAGAGTGTGGTTTTTAAGTTTCTCAGTGAGTCTACTGCGGATGCAACAATAATACATGCTTCTTCTTCTTTAAATACCGGTTTGTCAACTTGCTCTTCTGCTCAATCATCTATTGATGCTATCCACCGTCGCTCCAAGCCTTCTAACACTCAGTTGTTGACGAATGCTCCAAATGATGTCAATGGTATTCGTGAGAATACGCCTGCTAATAATATGAATGCCTGCGTTTTAAAATCTAATGCTGCCCCTCTGTCTTCAACTCTTTTTAATGCTGATATGGATTGCCAATCAACGAGTACCAGAGCTCAATTGTTGGTTAATGCTCTTAATGAAGAGAACACATTTGTTGATAATGTTAACTCTCGTACTTTCAAAATATGGGTGGCATGAGAACCAAACATAGTTCGATTTGTATGCAAACTTCGCAATGCAGCTACGAATTGATAATTTTTGTCGAGACATGGCTTAATGTTGACTTCAAGGATGGCGAATTTTTTGATGTTAATATGTATAAAGTGTACCGAAAGGATCGTGATCCTGTAAAAACTAATTGTTCCCGTGGTGGTGGTGTCATTATAGTTGTGAAAAAATGTCTAAAATCAACACTTATCAATCTTTCAAATAACGATACCCTTTTGGATCAGCTGTGTCCGTTTGGATGGATTGTCCGCGTCCTTATTTATAATTGCTTCCTATATTCCCCCTGGTAGCCCAGAAAGTTTATATGATTCACACCTGCATAATATATCTAATATTATTCCTAAAAATGATTGTGATGGTTGTATGATTCTTGGAGATTTTAATTTAAGTAAAATTTCTTGGACTAGACCTCCAAATTCTAATTTATTATATCCAGCTAAAGTAAATTCTACTACAGAAATCAATTTTATTGATTCCATGTTTTGTCTAGCGCTTAATCAAGTCAATACTTGTTTCAACACACTGGGTAAGCTTTTAGACCTGGTGTATGTTTCAAAAAATATAAAATTTTCTATCGAAGTATGCGATCATCCAATTACAGCCCCGGATATGCACCATGTTGCAATACTTATGCTATTAGAATTTTATAGTTTTGATGTAAATAACAATGTTAATAACATTTGTTTTGATTACAATGCTTGTGATTTTAATGAAATTAATCGAAAAATATCAGAGATTAATTGGTTGAATTTGTTTAAAGATAAGAATATTAATGATTGTTATTGTGTCTTTAGATACATAATATGTGATATCATATCTGTGAATGTTCCAAAGAAAAATTTTAGTGTTTACAAACATCCATGGTATACCCCTGGTTTAAAAAAGCTTAAGAATTTACGTAACAAATTTTACAAAATCTATAAATCCACTAATTCAGATGAAAGTAAACAAATGCATGAGCATTACTCACGTGAGTTTGCATTCCTCAATAAATTCCTTTACAAGCAGTACATTATTAATTTTGAAAGCAAAATTAATAATAATCCTAAATCTTTTTGGAAATTTATCAGATCGAAACAACGTTGCTCTGATTATCCGTCAGCAATGTTTTTTGGTGACATTAATGCTAATACACCGGAAGATCAAGCCAAATTATTTGCTAATTTTTTTAACTCGACTTTTCAAGTTATAGATTCCAATGCAGTTGACCAAAACCTACTCAATACTGTACATTCAGTTATTGATTTAGGACTCCTGCAGCTTACTGAAAGTGAAATTGAATCAGGTCTAATGAATCTTAAGGATTCTGCTAAAAATGATATTGATGGATTTGCTCCAATATTTTTAAAAAAATGTTCTTTCTCTCTAACCTTCCCTTTACAGTATATATTCAATTATGCTTTAAAGGAAGGCATTTTTCTTGATTGCTGGAAAGTTTCCTCTATTACGCCTATACATAAATCTGGTTCTCGGGCTAATATATCTAACTATAGGCCGATATCAAAACTGGCCAATGTATCAAAAATATTTGAGCACTTAGTTTTTGATAGAATATCTGCAATTACATATAAATTCTTATCGGAATCTCAACATGGATTTATGAAAAATCGTTCTACAATTTCCAATTTGCTTGTTTTTACGAATTTTTGTCTAAATAGCTTTGAGACTGGGTCTCAAGTTGATACTATATATTTTGATTTCTGTAAAGCGTTCGATAAGGTTTCTCACTTTATATTGCTGCTAAAGCTAGCTAAAATGGGATTTCATTCCTCAATTTTAAAATGGTTGGAATCAATGCTTTGTATCTATTAATAACGCAAAATCAAATTCCTATATTGCTAGTTCAGGTATACCCCAGGGAAGTGTATTGGGCCCGCTTTTATTTATATTGTTTTTAAATGATATAGTTTCATGTTTTGAATCATCAAAATGTCTAATTTATGCAGATGATATAAAGATTTTCTTGAATGTTAAAAATATTAGTAACGTTAATTCTCTCCAAATGGATATAAACCGGCTATGTTCTTCGTGTGTTTCGAACCACTTACCGTTGAATATTTCTAAATGTTTTCATATCTCCTTTGGGAGACGTATCAATATGTTAAACTCCATTTACTACATAAATAACCAACAACTGCTGAATGTGGATAGCATTCTGGATCTTGGCGTTGTTTTCGACAATAAGCTAACTTTCCAATTACACATCGACTTCATAATGCCCAAGGCTTATTCTATGCTTGCTTTTGTCAAGAGAAATAGTAAAGAATTTACTAACCCATATACGCGTAAATTACTTTATGTAACGTTTGTGAGATCTAAATTGGAATATGGGTCCATAATTTGGAACCCACTGTATGATGTACATAATAGTCGAATTGAACGTCTGCAAAAGAAATTCTTGAAGTTTGCTTTGGTATCTGTGCCATTTGGATCACCTCTTCCTACTTATGAAGCCAGATGTAGGCTGATACATCTGGAAACGCTTAAAAACCGTAGGTCTAAATGCTCGGTTTTGTTTATATATAAATTAATTAATGGATTTATAGATTGTTCCTCACTTCTTAGTCTTATTGGCTTTAACATTCCAGTTAGATCACTACGCTATAATGCCTATTTTTATATCCCTTTTCATAGGAGTAACTACTCTTCTTTTGAACCTGTTTTAAGGTCTTTAAAAGAGTTTAACAATATTAATAAACAATGTAATTTAGATTTTTCATACTCTTTAAAAACATTTTGTGAAACCTTAGATTTAATTTATTTTTAATTGCTAGTCTGTAAGGATTGTAATCCATAGACTGAATAAATAAATAAATAAATAAATAAATAAATATAATTTTTGTGTATACCAAATATTATATGTTTAGAGTGTATCCTAAAGATATATATGTTTCAAGCCGAATATGTGTGGGACAATATACTACAGAAGCGATTTTTTTTCAGCGTGTAGAGTCCAGAGAAAAGTGACCGTTATTGGAACGCGCCTTGTGGTACCTCTCACACAAATGGACCATTTTGTACCAAAAGTAAACAGCTCCTAACTTTAATACCAGTACATACTTATAATAAAATAAAAAATAAATAAATTTATTTATATCGGGACTGAACTTTCTTACTTGTTTTATTTTTAGAACACTAATTAAAATCCAGATTTTTTCAAAAATTAATATTTATACCCTACAGCACACTGTGGTACAGGGTATTATGACTTTGTGCATTTGTTTGTAACACCCAAAAGGAGAAGAGATAGATCCATTGTTTATTATACCGATCGACTTGTAATCACTTTCTGAGTCGATTTAGCTATGTCCGTCTGTCTGTCCGTCTGTAGATGTATTCTTGTAATCAAAGTACAGGTCGCAATTATGGCCCGATCTTGACGAAACTTTACACATGTCTTTTTTTGGCCCAAGGACGATACCTATTTAATTTGTTTAAATTCGGTTCAGATACGTTACCCCGATTTGACATGTAAGCGCTGTAAAAACTTTATTTTATATCCGATCAGTATGAAATTCAGCAGAAAGAGGTCTCTTATTATATTAATGAACACTGTTAAATTTGGAAGAAATCGGTTCAGATTTAGATATAGCCCCAATATTTATTTTATAACCGATCAGTGTGAAATTCGGCAGAAAGAGGTTTCTTATTACATGAAGGAATACTGCCAAATTCGGAGAAAATCGGTTCAGATTTAGAGATAGCCCCCATATATATGTTACCCCCGATTTTACATGTAAGCGCTCTAAAAAGTGTATTTTTAATCCGATCAGTACGAAATTCGGCAGAAAGAGGTTTCTTATTACGTGAATTAACACTGAAAAATTTGAGGGAAATCGGTACAGATTTAGATATAGCCCCCATATATGTATATGTTACCCCCGATTTGACATGTAATCGCTGTAGAATTGTATTTTAAATCCGATCAGTAAAAAAATTGTCAGAAGAGGTTTCTCATTACATGAATTAACACTGCAAAATTTGAGGGAAATCGGTTCAGATTTAGATATAGCCCCCATATATATGTGACCCCCGATTTGACATGTAAATGCTGTAGAAACTGTATTTTATATACGATCAGTGCGAAATTCGGCAGAAAGAGGTTTCTTATTACTCGAAGGAATACTGCCAAGTTCGGAGAAAATCGGTTCAGATTTAGATATAGCCCCCACATATATGTTACCACCTATTTGACATGTAAGCGCTGTAGAGACTGTATTTTATATCCGATCAGTACGAAATTCTACAGAAAGAGGTCTTTTAATATTGCTTAATTTAGCGATTATCGGCTCAGAATTAGATAATATGTTCCTGCCGACTTACCAATTATTCCAAATTATTATCGCAATGACCTTTATCGCATTATTAGGGAGGTGTAGGGTATTATATAGCCGGCCCCGCCCGACTTTTTGCCTTTCCTTACTGGTTTTAAATTGAAAAAATGTGGACCAGATGATAACCCATATTGTGCCCTATATGTCCAAAATAATTATTTTGGGATCGCCGGTATTTTGGGAGATATAAATAAAATAATAACATAACTTCACAATTTTCTCCTCCCTTGAATATGTCAAACACTGAAACAAAGAAATGTCAAATAAGGTTGGGCAAATAATTTGACGTTAAGGTGTGACTCACAATTAACATTGTGCGTTACGTTTGGGCCACCCTTTATAATAAGATTATGTTGACAGAGAAGGAAATTGAAGTAACCGCAAGATGGACAAATAAATGTCGTCCATTTATAGCAAAGTTTTATCAAATTAGCAGATTTCGTTTTATAGACATTTAAATCACAAAAAATATGTTTGTTTCTATTAGGTAATTCCGACCCAGTCCGAATATTTATGGATTTAGATTTCAATGAAAGAATATACTAGAAGACCATGCAGACTTACTACATTTTACCGATTGTCCAAATTCGCAACGGTTTTGATTTTATAGGGTGCCCATGTAGGTCACCTACAACATTGTATTACAAATTTAGCCTTTAACTTTTAAACGGAATATCAGATTTGAATGATATAAACACCATTTAAAAAAATTTAACATCCTCTCTAAGAATTAGAAATTAAGTAATTAATTGTTGTCTATTAAGGACATCAGAAGGACATTATGTCCTTAATCCTTGATTATCCTGAAAAGCATATCTTCCATTTATTTCGTTTTTAAAAATTATCCACTTATTTTACCACAGAATGTAAAAATTTCAGCGTGGGTCCTCCATGGCGTAAAAAATATAAATTAATATGTGTCCGTCCGTCTGGCAGTTCGACTGAATGGCGCTAACGATATCTCTGAAAAGAGTGACCGAATGACTTAAAATTTCGTAGATTATAATATTTTATTCAAACCAAGATTATCTTTGATGGACAACCATATCGGCCAACTCCTTGTGGTACCTTCTCCACAAATGGTTAAAATTTTTTGACATATAACTTCTATACTTGGGGTGTCGCAATAAAGCCCACTTTGTGCTGGACTGTAGGTACTATACAAATATTACACTGCACAAAATTTCAAGTATTTGTATGCGCTGGTATTAATGTTATAAACTGTGAAAATTTTGTACAAATTGGTCCCTTTGTGTGGTAGGTACCAGTTTATAGAGGCGGTAAAATGGTTACAATGTATGCAATTTTACAAGATACGCATCAGTAGTATAGAAGTTATAAGAGCTTTAACATGTCTCAAACTGTTAACCATTTGTGGGGGAGGTACCACAAGGAGTAGGCCGACACTGTTGTCCATCAAACATAAACTGGTTTTAAATAAAATATTCTACCCTTAGACATTTTAAGACATTCGGTCACTCCTTTTCAGAGTTATCGTTAGCACCATTCAGTCGAACTGACAGACACTAATTAATTCATATGTTTTTAACCAAGTTTTTACATTTTGTGGTATAATAAGTGGATAATTTTTAAAAATAAAACGGAAAAAATTGAAGATATGCTTTTCAGGATAACCAAGGATTAAGAACATTTTAGTCCTTCTGATATCCTTAATAGACAAAAATTAATTACTTAATTTATAATTCTTAGAAAGGATGTTAAATTATTTTAAATGGTACTTATATCATTCAAATCTGATATTCCGTTCAAAGGTTATGCAGACTTCAAAAAGGCTAAATTTTTAATAAAACGTTGTAGGTGACCAACTTGAGCACCCTATAAAATCAAAACCGTTATGAATTTGGTCCTCTAGAATACGCGTGTAAAATTTCATTGAAATCGAAAGGGTACCACCGATTTGGCATATCTGTATAAAAGTTTACAGAGATAAGTCTCTTAATACACTTAGAGGCAATATTAATTTGAGAGAAATTGGGGAAAATCTCAATTTTAGCGCTACAGAAACTGCATTTCACATTCAATAATTTGGAAATTTAGTAGGCTAGAGTTTCCACATGCAAGGACTGACATTGCCTAATTTAATTCGAAAAATTTAGATATATATGATACTTCAGGTGTGGCACTAAAGCACTATAGAAGCCGTATTTATTGCCCGTTATTATGGAAATTCGTACACGTAGTTTTTCTAAACTAATATTACACTCTGTATTATTCGACAAAAATCTGTTGAGATTTAGTATATAACACCCATATTTATCTTTCATCCGATTTGGATTCCATGCGCTATAGCAGCCGAATTTTATATTCCATCATTTTGAAAAGTTGTAGATGGAAGTCCTACCATTATTTACTTCAGATTTGGATCACTTTATTTTAGAGAACTCCTACTTGGAATAAGCCGCAGCGGTAAAGCTAAGCACTTTCTTAATTGAAACGAAACCGATTGTTCCAAATTATTATTTCAATGTCACTTTGTACATTGGTGGGGAGGTGTAGGGTATTATGAAGTGGGTCCCGCCCGACTTCGTGCCTCTCCATATTACATTACTCACAAAGTTAGGGTTTACCTTATACATAAACTTGTTTTTTATTTCAAAAATAAATACGATCTTATGTCACTTCTACAATTCGTAATTCTATTGGTCCATATTAAATGATATATGTATTACCTCCTCCCTACATATTGGGAATGAAAAAATTAGCTTAATTTAGACCAGGATTGACATTTTGGAACATTTATATGGGCTAGCTCACGTTTCCTTTTGACATCAATCAACATTTGCATACACTTTTATTTACTTATATTGTTTCCCAGTCACCAATCATAACACAACCACAAGTAACATTATGTCCCAGAAACTTATTACATTCCCTGGCATTCCGAAGTCAGAATAGCCATCAGCATAATGAAAAGAGTTTTATGAATATTTCTAATATAATAAAAGGTTGGATCCTTTTTAGTCATTTCTCAATTTATAAGTCCAAGATGAATGGCGGGAAGAGAAAAACAAATTATTTATACTCTCTCTCCCTGGAATATATTATATTTTTGTATTTTCTTCAATTGCCTTCTAGATGAGAGTCTGTCTGAGTGTATGTGTGCTGTGTATGCGGTGTGTATGATAAGATACTGTTTGGTGATTACATTTCCCACATTTTACCCCAATTTACAGTAGAAGTCCTTTTGTAGACTTTTATTACTCATTTCCTTTATGTTGACCAAAAACCAAAAAAAAAAAGAAACAAATAATGTAATAAAGTTGAGTAAAATAGGAAAATGTTAGTACCATCCATTCATCTATGCAAAGCGACAGTCTGTCGGATGGGTGGGTGGTCATAGGACAAAGTTAAAATGTAAATTTTCTTGGCATTTTCTATGGGGTCTTTGATTAATTTGTCAACATTAGTACATGTTTCAGGGAGTTACTACTTAGCAAGGTCTTCAGTACCACCGTCACCTATAACCATTGGCACCTTGAAGGCTGATGGCTCTGTTACTGCCAACCAACCAACCAACCAACCAACCAACAACAACAGTGGTAATGAACTACAATAAAACCAAATGCATAGAAAAAAACAACAAAAATACCGACAACGAACGTAGCGTACCGTAACGTGAGTCCTTAATTTGATAGACTTACGTTTGCCTGTTTACATATACATACATATAAAGATAGCTGGGTAGTAGTCATACATATGTACTCGTATATCTGTGTGCACATAAACGGAAGTCTATTAACATTTCCGGTTTTGTCACTTTTGTGTTCGTGTTGCCATAAATTACCTTTCCATTTCTGTTTTCTGGAGCGACGACACCAACGACAGATCCAGGTACAACTTTTTCCTTTTCGTCACCACATCTACAAATAAACTATGTAGAGTTTCAGAAGTAGATTATTTACAGTTTTTGCCATCTGGGATGATTTGTATCATTCTTAAGTGTAGGTTTTGGTTGATATATATATGTTAGTTTTTGATATACATATGTTAGTTTTATAAATCTGCACCCGTTATGTATATAATTAAGTGTACTAGGTAATATGCATTTATTCCCAAGTTAAGTTATTTATTTTCTATACCACACTATTGTAAAAGGTACTGCGGTTTGATCATTTGTTTGGTAAACCATAAAGTTTAAAAAAATTTAAAATTTTTTATAACACCGATCAATTACACGCAGGAACAAGCTATAACAATATAATACATATGTTTGAATATTGGAGTTTCAATTCAGATTATCTTAAAACTAAGAAGAATTTAAATAAATTACACAATTTTTATACTCTACACCATAGGAAGGGAATATATTCATTTTGTCACTCCTTTTGTAAGACCTCCAAATATTGATCTGAGACCCCATCATATATATTACATTCTGAATCGTCGTAAAATTCTAAGACGATGTAGCCATCTGTCCATCTGTCCGTCCGTCTGTCTTTCTGTTGTAATCTCGCTACAGTCTATAATAATTCAGCTAGATGACTGAAATTTGGTAAATATACTTCTTGTAGCTGCAGGGAACTGGGTATTGAAAATGGGCAATATCGGTACATTTATTGAAGCTATATCTCCCCGATTGGGCTTTTTAATCCATAGAGATCACAAATCTAAGTGGTTCAACTTAAAACGAACTCCCCTACACCGGGATGCAATGCGACCTCGTGTCTATCAGTGCATGGTTTGCAGTCAGGATAATTAATTGTATTTGTACGGACCCTTGCTGATACCTGGGCGCCTTTAGGAAGTAATATATGTTTTGTCACCTAGTCATTGTTGTAATGTACAGGATCAAATTGAATCCTAATGCCATTTTATATATTAGATTTTTTTGCATCGAGAGATCTAGTTTGAAATAGGACTGCGGGAGCCTTTTTATCGCTAACTTCAGTCGGGTGGGGGGTTCGTGTCCTAATCGCCCTAAACTATGTTCCCATTACAATAATTATTGTTATAGACTCCCTTTTTTTACGGAATTAACTATGAGCCAAAATTATATGATTTACATGAATTAAAAAAAACAATTAGATAAGATCAAATGTAAATGGAAAATGAAAAATGGTGGTATTTAACGATACTGAATAGCATTAACTCTCTCAGGTGTTTTTGAGAGATTCGTCTCAAAACCCTCGCCTACCATTGTTCTAGAGACAGATATAAAATAATCTAGAACCCCAAAATGGACGATCCTATTCCACTTCTACTGATCTACATCCCAAGTTGAAAACATCTTATTTAGATTCTTTTAGCAATTCATTTCAATCAGTAACATCATTTATTCAAATAATTTTAATGCATATGAATATTAGAAAAATATGGGAAAAAATATAATTTATGAATGATTTACAACCGCACTTCAAATACGTTATATCAATGCCTTTTTGTATAAATGTATCATTACATCTTTATCGCTACCATAATGACCTTTACATAAGTTACGATAATATAAAATGAGTTACCCTTTTCAAAAAAAAATCTTATTCCTATACTTGTTTTGTTTTTTTTGTTATTTTTGTCGTTATTCATTTCTTTTTCTTGAAATACAAAGTATCGTAGATACTATTTGTGAGAGAAAGAAACAAAAACGGGAAAAATGGAGAGAAATATAGTGAGAGATTTTACATGAGAGCAGGTTTATAACAGTTGGATGTCTTTCAATTGTCATTCATAAATGCGGTCAGATCTCTTGTGACGTCACATAATTTCATTCATATTTTTCTTGCTTTACACAGAATGGGAGCAACACAAAAAAATCACTTCTTTAATACTATGTGCGTACTCATGTAATATCATTCACTCTCTTTCGCTATATTTTACAACCGAGGAAAAATATCTGTGCAAGACCATTTTCAAACTAAAACATATCATCGGAAAAAAACTTACCAGCACGCCGGGATCACGTTGAAGGCCTTCCACATGTTGTATTGCTATGCTGTATTAATTAGATGTCATGTTTGATTATAGTTCTTGCAGTGGATTGATGATTAATTTAATTGATTTGTAGGTTGTATCTTCAAAGGAAAACTTTGTAAAGGCCTAATAAATTTTAAAATATGTATAGATTAATTTAAGCTTTAAATATAAATATAAGAATTTCATTTTTATACTTATGTTGATACTTTTTTTTTCTTAAATTTCTAGGACACAGTAAATTAAATTTCTGTGATTTAGTTGATGTTCTTGTTCTTCATCATTAAGTCAAGAGTAGGTCAGCGTATATCCAATAATATGAACAGTTTATCCAGTTTGTTCAGGGTAAGTTGGATCATGTGTCACGTGGCAAATTCTGTCCTGACCAATTTCATCAACGATGCTACAATTCTATGCATGTAGCTGTACAAGTTGGTCGGAGTGTGGCTGAGAAGATGATGGTTAGGCTGGCAATTTTCTTCCCGTATACATAAAATGAAGCCAAAACGGGAGGTTGCCTACTGTACCAAAACAAAATGCGCACAATGTGCGTTTGATCTTCAGTTAAGGACGTGAGGTTCCAAGGGATTGGGACTGCCGTAACCAAGGCAGAAAATTGTGTGGGATATAAGTTATGTAATCCCAAGTTCAGCTCTTGGTGGAGATTGTCTTAACCAAGGCAAATTCAGGTTATCTCATTTTGTCAGAACCCAGTTTTTGCTTGGACAGGATTACAGTTGAGATGCCCAGGATGAACCTGGGTATATTGATGTCACTATAACCTTTCCTAACAAGATTTATAGTATTATCAAAGTTGTTCCTTTTTTTAACTCACGCACTTGTACATACCTCGGAAATCTTGACTTGGGAATCTACAGCGAAGTCAAGTATATAGTTATTTGATGTTCACTGATAAATGACCGATATTGATGGGTCAAAACTTCTTGGATTTTTTTGTCTCTTCATATGTTGTTACCGCTTTGGTGTATAAAATGGAAAGGAAGTTCTTTTAATTTCGAAGTAAAATTATAGTTCGCTTGACCCAGTTTCTCGAACAATGAAAGCAAAATGTCAAATGTTCTAAAGTGCTCTGCATATCCGATAACTTCTGGCGGTTTATCGATACAACTGATGTAATCGATATTGCCAACCACGATCGTACATCCTCTTGTTAAAATCAATTGAATGAAAAAGTAAAATTCATCCTTATAAAACTTTTTATAATTATTTTGTCCATCTGGTTTATTGATCATGAAATCTCAATTGCGCTATCGGGCATCGTGCGATAAATCGATAGTACCAACTGGATTCGGTAGGACGTTTTCGACCAGTTTAATATGAATATGCTGTGACGTTTCTGCTATTTACTGCGAATGATGGTGTAAAGTAATGATGGTGAACTGGAAATCAAAACAGAACTAACTAAAATATGATAATAAATTGGACTACCCCCTCCGAATATTTCTGACCACCAAACAAAAACTGGATTTAAGTCATATGAGTGTTTCAAGTCATATGTATGAAATTCCTGACAAAGCAATGCATTTCTGCAAACGGTGATGGTGGAGTGAGAGATTGTAAATTTATCTTGTGTTTACAGACATGGCGTTCATCACAAAACCTGATTATTTGCTTGAATTTCAACGTCAAATAAGAAGGAAAAGGAACGACTACATTTTAATATCTTTCCCGTGGAAAGTTCCGACAATTTTACCATCCATATCTTCTAGGATGTAGTAGTTATTTCCCTGCCTTTCGCGCACTTTAGCTTTAATAAATAAGGGAGACAATTTTGCATTAAACCCTTTTTCGAAATTGCTTTGCGCAAAATTTCTTCGGAAAACTTCTTGCCCTACGCTAAATGTTTGTGGTCTAGTTCGAAGATCGTATTGATGTCTGTTCCTTTCGTATGCTTCTTTTATATGTTTTTTCAGGTTGAGTCTGATCAATTGTAGCTGATCATCCCGACAAATCTCCTGAGTGGGTTCATTTAGAATATTCAATTTTCGGAGCAAGTCATACGAGGATGCATGGGTGATCATATCGAAACCATATAACGCGTGGTAAGGGGTGCAGTTTATGGACTGATGATGGGAATTCCGTAGCGCACAGCTTATGGAACTCAGGTTTCGGTCCCACAGACGGTGGTCGTTCTTCAAGAATGCCCTAATCCCAGCGATCAGCGACCTATTTACTCTTTCTGAGGCGTTTGCCTGCGGCGAGTAAAAGGCTGTATAAATATGATTTATACCATACGTTGTAAAGAAGGCGTTAGATTTGAACTGACTGCCGTTGTCCGATACGATCGTTTCAGGAACGCCGTATGTGTGGAAAATGTTACCTTCAAGAAAGTCCCTAATAGCGGATGACGTAAATTTCTTTAGAGGACACAGCCAGTGAAATTTACTAAGGTGATCCAGGACTATAAGAAGACCTATATATCCCGATTTACTCCTGGGATACGGCCCCAAGATATCTATATAGAGGCGCTGAAATGGACGAGTCGAAACTATGTGTTTTCCCATGGGCGGTTTCATTATAGCATTGGGGGATTTTGTCGTCTTACAAACTTCACAGTTTCGAACGTAGTTTCTTACGTCCTGTACCATTCCAGGCCAATATAAATTCCTTCTCAATAATTCTAAGGTTTTTCCCATACCGCCGTGAGCCGTCACTGCAGTATTATGAGCTCTGAAAATCGTATCTTCTCGTAACCTAAGAGGTATCCACAGCTTCCACGACAGCTGTTCTTGATCTTCCTCGCCGGAGTAGTGTTGTGTCCGGTAGTACACGTACCTATCCACAACTTTAACATCCGGAAATCTCGGTTGGTTTTCATTGACCTTCCTTTTCAATTCGAGGTACTCCTCGTCTTCAAAAAATTTAGAACCCAAATCAACTTCCGGTTGGGTAATATCGATTCCTAAGACTTCATCATTCGGAATCCTTGAGAGGGCATCCGGAACCACATTTTCTTTGCCTTTTCTATGACTGATGCTGAACGAGTAAGGCTGAAGTTTAAAGACCCATCGGGCTAGTCTGCCACTTAAGTCGGGCTGGCGCATCAGCCATAGAAGGCTAGAATGGTCCGTTACTACTTCAAATTCCTGAAGTTCCAAATAACATCTAAACCGTTTTATTGCTTCCACGGCGGCTAAGCACTCACGCTCAGTCACGCTGTAGTTGCGTTGTGCCGTATTGAGCTTTTTGCTCATGAAAGCAATAGGTTTTTCATGTCCTTCATCATCCAACTGTACTAATACGGCACCGATTCCGTAATCACTCGCGTCACAGTGAACGTAAAATTTACGTGTAAAATCGGGGTTTGATAAGACGGGTGTTGAGGTAAGTAAATATTTCAGTCTTTCGAATGCTGCTTGAGCTTCGGGAGTCCACTGAAATTTCTTTTTGCATTTGAGTACTTCAGTCAAGGGAAAAGTTTCAGTGGCAAAGTTTTGAACAAAACGTCTATACCAGCCTGTTAAGCCCAAAAAGCCGCGGACTTGTTTTATATTCCGAGGTACAGGCCAGTTTGTTATGGCGATAACTTTTCCAGGGTCCGTGGTAATACCCCCGTTACCTATAACATACCCTAAATATTTAACTGAAGTCACACAAAATTTACTTTTCGTTATGTTTAAAGTTAGATTGGCTCTCCGAAATTGTGATGATATCCTAAACAATACATCCAAATGAGAAGGGAAATCTTCGGACACGATTACGAGATCATCCAAATAACCAAATACGCAATAGCGTAAGTCTGGAGGAATGATCTCGTCGATTAGCCTGCACATGGTTTGAGGGGCATTACAGAGCCCGAAAGGCATCACCACAAATTGGTATAATGGCCTTCCTGGGACTGTAAATGCCGTCAAGTGCTTGGATTTATCGTCCAGGCTAATCTGCCAAAAGGCGTCTTTAAGATCCAATTTGGATATTATATTCGCCTTTGGCAACCGTGCAAAGATCCCCTCTATGTTGGGCAAAGGATATGCATCCTTTTTAGTGACTGAGTTTAATTTCCGTGCATCTAAGCACAATCTAACTTTATTCGGTTTTAGGACCAACCTCATTGGGGAGCTCCAAGGTGAGGTGGAGGGCTCTATAACACCTAGCTTCAGCATTCTGTCTATCTCGGCAAACATCAACTTTTCTACCGCTGGTGAAACCGGGTAGAATCGCTGCTTTATTGGCGATGATTCACCAACATCGATAGAGTGCTGAATAAGGCTAGTTCTGCCTAGGCCTTGGGATTCAAAGCTAGGAAATAGGTCAACCACCGATTTCAATTTCCTAGATTGATAGTCGGTTAGAGGAAAATTATCGACTTCTCTTTGCTCAAGGTTTTGCCCTATCTTGCAATTGTCGCTTAACGGAAAAGGATCACCCTCTAATTTCTCAAGGTTTTGCCCTGTCTTGCAATTTTGCTTTATTGTTGATAAATCTGAAGGATTAATTAACATATGATCTGAGACTAGTAAGTTTACAGAACCAGTAATGTCAGGAAAAAGGTTAAATTCTCGACAAAAATCTATACCGAGTATCAATCTTTGTGTTATGGATGGTATAATAAATAATTTAAGGGATTTAGAAAGGCCTTTGAAAGAAATTGTAACGTCTATCCATCCAAGCACCTTTTGTACATTTCCATCAGCTGTCTTAACTTGTGACTTGCATTTAGAGAAGTTAGGATACTTCGAAAAGTCTTGTGAAGCCAAGTTTGCACCGAGGCAGCTGACATTAGCACCGGTATCGATGAGACCATACTCAGTAAACTCCAAAAAGGCAACTTTTGCATAGAATCTCATATCTCTCGGATTCGATACAATTGTGGATACCAGCAGTTTTGTACACAATTTTTTCCGTTTATAGAATGTCCTTAAACGAACGGTGGATCGTTTGGGTCGTTTCTGTAGATTTACAGAAACAGATGAAACATTAAAGATTTCGTTTCTTCTTTTTATATACAATTGCCAGCGTATGTGATATGGCAATTTTGGATATATTATTTTAGAAGAACTCTCATGAGATTGAATTTCTTCATGATTATTTCTTCTTAGAATGTGTACAGGAGTTGAACTTTTAATCTCAGGTTGACATTCTGAGTCACAATCCTGTGAAATATTTTGATTTAAATTGGTATTAGTTTGTAAGATGGGACACTCACTAGGACTTAATCCATTTGAGGACCCAATGGTCGGAAGTTTTTTGTCTGATGTTGTTTCTTGGCCCTGCAATCTATACAATTGGGCTTATAGATATTCTTGGCCCCACATCCGTAGCAGAATATGCTCCTATCAAGAAGACAGTCTTGCCAGTGGTGGCCAATACCATCACAATTCCAGCATTTCGAATTAGAAACTGCCTTGTGAATAGCATCTACGTTAGGAACAACTTCCTCACAAGCGTTTTCATCTTCTTCAAGATTCATATCTGCCAAATGCTTACGTGGTCCTATGTTTACGTTGGAATGACGCATTGCTAGATTCTTTCTGACATACTCGTCATTAAGAAAATTCTCTCGCGTCTGTACTAACTGTCGAAGGTGAGAAACGGAGTTAATTTTGATATATAATAAGTCCTTCGGACTTCAGGACGTAAGTTTCTAGGGAGGATCTCAATAACTTCTTCCTCTGCTATGGGAACGGGTAATCGGTCCATGGTAGCACAAATTGATTCAAAGAATGTATCAAAGCTTTCATTTGGCTTCTGTTTTCGATTACGTACCTCTTCTTTAATGTCAAATGAAGTTTTGAATTCTTTATATTGGATGCGAATCGCATTACAGAATTCACTCCATTCAATAATAGAGGGTGACTGTTTTCGATACCTCCAGTACCACTCCTTTGCCTTACCTGTGAGCAAGGTATTTAAATTTTTACAAATGACTGAAAAGTCTCCATTGAAGTTATCATTTGTCAAAGAGGTTATCCTGTACAAAAACTCTTCTACATTAAAACCCGATGATGAACCATCGAACTTTAAGTTCCAACTTTGTATTATCGAAGTAATTTTATCGGAAGACATACCATAATTGGAATTAGAGAATGTATTGGGCGAAGAATTAAACAAGTTCGAATTTCCTTGTGGCACACTTACTTGTGGACGTGAAGTATATGGATGGTTGTTATTACCATTCTGGTAGGGGTTACTAATAGGCGGAATTAGGTTATTATTATTATGTACAGCTTGCGTACTAGGTACATTGTTTTGTGAAAATTGAGGCAAGACATTTAGGTTCTGCAACATGCGGCTCAAATTAGTTTCAATCATTCGATTGATTTCACCATAATCAATGGTATTGGTTGCCTGGTTTGCAGTTCTTCGAACTACTGGCGATGCCAAATTTTGACTTGGGTCCCCAACTATACGAATAGGTGTACCCTGCACACTAGACTCTAGATTTATATTCCCGTGTTGAGCCTCTTGGAATAAATTACGACTCATGCTGCGGGTATTGTATTGTCTTGACACTCCTGAGCCTCTACCTTTACCTCTATATGAAGTTGATTTATGTGGATGTGTAGCCTTGGGCAGAGTTGTTAGTGATCTTAGTTCACTGAGTTGGCACGGCCTTTTACAGACGGGACACTCAGCGGAATTAAATAGGTGTTCTTCAATACATGTTCGGTGGAACTGATGCGAACATTCGATTAGTATCAGGCAATCCTGGCCTTCGCTCATAGTAGCATTGCATACAAGGCATGCTGAAGGTTCTATCGTAATAGGAGCAGGCGGAATTAGATTCTGAGAAGGATCTGGTGGAGGAACCGCCGGTACCAAAGATGGTGGGGGAGTTCGCTCCAAAGACATAATTATTCTTTACAAAGCACACAATGTTAATACGAAATATATTGCAAAGTTTGGTTCAATTGGGAAAAATCAACCAATGAGTCAACAAAAAAAAAGTATCATATAATTTTGTGGGACGTCTTTGCTTCACACACGAAATATATTGCAAAGTTTGGTTCAATTGGGAAAAATCAACCAATGAGTCAACAAAAAAAAAGTATCAAATATTATAATTTTGTGGGACGTCTTTGCTTCACACAAATTGCAAAAATATAACTGAATTGGTTTCAAACTTTCTAATAGTAATTTCGATGTTTTCTTCCCAGGGATGCAAATCATTAAGAAATAGGTTTCGATTAGTATCGATAAATACAGGTAAACAAAAATGGTCTATGGTGCAATGCATAATCTCTAAAATTTCGTTACTAAACGCACACCAGTTATAAGGTTTTTTTTATAGCTATTACCCTTCATCCAAAAGATAATGGTCTCTAGAATGCTGTCCGCGAAACTGGAGAAATCCGAAAATCTTTCAGGTCTGACACCTACGCATTTGATAAATTAAATAAAATTGATTATGTATAGCAGATAGCGAAAAGGTAAATTCCTAGAAAAAATGTGTTCAAAACATTAAAAGGATGATAAGCAGATGGACGGTTGGCTGATTCGAACGTAACATCAATTCCCAAAAATTCCGGTGAATCCCTTACCACTATTTAACGCATATCAGACATCAAATCTTGAATATTTATGATTTCACTTTATAGGAAAACTAAAAACAAACTAAATACGGATAGAGCCAAATGGACAGCGTCCTTCGGGCCCCACGTTGGGCGCCAAATTATGTAATGTACAGGATCAAATTGAATCCTAATGCCATTTTATATATTAGATTTTTTTGCATCGAGAGATCTAGTTTGAAATAGGACTGCGGGAGCCTTTTTATCGCTAACTTCAGTCGGGTGGGGGGTTCGTGTCCTAATCGCCCTAAACTATGTTCCCATTACAATAATTATTGTTATAGACTCCCTTTTTTTACGGAATTAACTATGAGCCAAAATTATATGATTTACATGAATTAAAAAAAACAATTAGATAAGATCAAATGTAAATGGAAAATGAAAAATGGTGGTATTTAACGATACTGAATAGCATTAACTCTCTCAGGTGTTTTTGAGAGATTCGTCTCAAAACCCTCGCCTACCATTGTTCTAGAGACAGATATAAAATAATCTAGAACCCCAAAATGGACGATCCTATTCCACTTCTACTGATCTACATCCCAAGTTGAAAACATCTTATTTAGATTCTTTTAGCAATTCATTTCAATCAGTAACATCATTTATTCAAATAATTTTAATGCATATGAATATTAGAAAAATATGGGAAAAAATATAATTTATGAATGATTTACAACCGCACTTCAAATACGTTATATCAATGCCTTTTTGTATAAATGTATCATTACATCTTTATCGCTACCATAATGACCTTTACATAAGTTACGATAATATAAAATGAGTTACCCTTTTCAAAAAAAAATCTTATTCCTATACTTGTTTTGTTTTTTTTGTTATTTTTGTCGTTATTCATTTCTTTTTCTTGAAATACAAAGTATCGTAGATACTATTTGTGAGAGAAAGAAACAAAAACGGGAAAAATGTAGAGAAATATAGTGAGAGATTTTACATGAGAGCAGGTTTATAACAGTTGGATGTCTTTCAATTGTCATTCATAAATGCGGTCAGATCTCTTGTGACGTCACATAATTTGCTTCATTCATATTTTTCTTGCTTTACACAGAATGGGAGCAACACAAAAAAATCACTTCTTTAATACTATGTGCGTACTCATGTAATATCATTCACTCTCTTTCGCTATATTTTACAACCGAGGAAAAATATCTGTGCAAGACCATTTTCAAACTAAAACATATCATCGGAAAAAAACTTACCAGCACGCCGGGATCACATTGAAGGCCTTCTACATGTTGTATTGCTATGCTGTATTAATTAGATGTCATGTTTGATTATAGTTCTTGCAGTGGATTGATGATTAATTTAATTGATTTGTAGGTTGTATCTTCAAAGGAAAACTTTGTAAAGGCCTAATAAATTTTAAAATATGTATAGATTAATTTAAGCTTTAAAGATAAATATAAGTGTTTAAATCCACGCCAGGATGGCGGGACTTAAAAAAAAGAAAAACACAAAGTTTATATTGTATTAAATATTTTATGATTTTATTTCGGCCGTGAGCCGTATGCGGTGGCAGTGTGCCAAAAGCGGGTGAGTTGAGAACTAATGTCACAGCGACGGCGTTGCCATCACTGAGATTTTACTTCCAATCATTGTCGATAGGGAGCGATGCCGTCAACAACGAATCAATATAAGATCGTGGGGGCGCTAGTTAGAGATCAGCTGTTGACACTTCAACATACCGCCCCCCTTGCACAAGTGCAATGTCATGAAGAATGATTTGCCAGTTTGTTGTTTTTTATGTTGTTTATGTTCGTCTCTTTGATGTTGTGGGGATTGTTGTTGTGCACGCTGCTTATGATGCGATGATTGGTGTGTTCGCTGTTTAAAATGTGATGATTATTGAATTGTGTTTAATGCTGGTTATTCCATCCGTATGCATTTTTTGTGATGTCATATCTCGTGAATTAATTACATTTACCGCCGCTGGCTCGTGAAGCAGGATTCACGTAATGAAACCATACAGCAACGGAAAATGTAATTCGTTCGTGAAACCATATCTCGGAATGACACACAGTCTTTTGTAATTACGATAGACACTTTTGATGATCACACCACATTATCACAGGCACTGGGTCATCCGGTTCGAAGGACCATGTTGTTTCGCCGTGAGCGATGGTTTTGGAAAGAAATAAAAGAAATAAAACACGGGGTGTTAAGTTTTTAAATATTTTCAATTATGAGCTTTATTAAAAGCAAAATTACCTTGTAAGGACAAGATGGAGGTTTTGTTGATAAAACAAGAGTGAGAGTATGTTACTCGTTAGAAAGTAAACATACCCAGATGACGAAGGTAGCGAATACTCAAATAACCGGTCAATTCATTCGTCGAGATCAAGGCAATTACTCTGCAAGGATGCATAAAAGAGTAAGCTGATCCGAAGGATTGAATTGTACGATCGGTACACTGTAAAAAGTCAGTGACGAGTATAGGGAATTTTAATTAAGTTTTGGCTTATGTTGAAGTGTCAACAGCTGATCTCTAACTAGCGCCCCCACGATCTTATATTGATTCGTTGTTGACGGCATCGCTCCCTATCGACAATGATTGGAAGTAAAATCTCAGTGATGGCAACGCCGTCGCTGTGACATTAGTTCTCAACTCACCCGCTTTTGGCACACTGCCACCGCATACGGCTCACGGCCGAAATAAAATCATAAAATATTTAATACAATATAAACTTTGTGTTTTTCTTTTTTTTAAGTCCCGCCATCCTGGCGTGGATTTAAATTTGGTCCTTCAAACCGGATTTTTGGATTTTTCGAGCCTTTTTAATCGGTCTACATTTTCTCTTTATTGCAAGTGTTTGCGGATCACGTCCAACAACAACCTCCAAGTCTCACATCAAATTTCCTGCATTATTTTTTAAATATTTCATCGATATGAGGTATGTATAGTGCAGTGTATAATTTAGTAGTGAGCTCGCGTTAATTGCAATAAATAAACAAAAAATTCTAAAAAAAATTCCCTACGCAAATAGCCAAAGGGCCGCCTTACAACGTTCGCGAAACAAACGAACGTACATACATACATACGTGCGAAAACATATGTGTTTTAAAATAAATAAACGCACATAGAAACGGACGGACAAAATTGTAAAAGATCGGTCGCTGCCCTTTATGACAACAAACGTCGGGCATATAATTATTATTGGAAATAAAACGAAAAGAAACAATAACAAAAAGTGCAGTGCTATTTGTGTGAAGTGAAATTCAGTGTATGTTGGTGTTTAAATAATTTGGTGGAATTGGCAAAATTGTTCTATAAAAATATTAAATAAATTTCTGAAAGCTGTCCGCGAAAATTTTCGTTTAAAAATATAGTAATAATTGTGAACAATTTCTTAAAAATCCACCCTTATTTTGTGCTATAAGTGCTGGTTTTATTTAAATAAACAAACGCGCATAATACGTATTTTTTCAATATCGACGACAGCAACAACAACAATAAATATCCAGCCACCAAAGCACCACACATAATTTCATTTCCATCAACAAGTGCCTGCTACTTAATATACATATATGCATATATATTTACAAATGACATATGTACGTACTTAATACTTACGCTTACAGCCATACACATACGTAGATACATACATTTTTTCTTTCTATTTTATTTTGTTTCCATATTCGTTGGTTTTTTATTAACCCTTTCAGGTGCCGTGCGGGTTTGTGAATAAATCGTTTATTTACAAAATAAAACAATTTAAAGTGTCGGAAAAAATATCGGTTTCGGTGATATATATATATATATACGGATCGGTTTTAAATCATATATATCCGCGTGCACCCTACCATCGGTCCAATCGACTTAGATTAAATTTTTAAAAAAAAAAAAAATATATATATATTAGTTGTAAATTTTCGGTCGTTGTCGAAAAGTAACGCCTTCACGAGGTTTAAAACAATTGTTTTCGGGTACCCTACAGTAGGTCAATCCGACATTAATAAACAAAAATATTGTTTTAACGTTTATTTTCGGTTTTTTTAAAGGGATTTTTTATTTGTTTATATTTATTTTTCGGAGTTTGGTCCCGTTTTCGACTATTTGCTGTGTTCGTAGGCGAGTTTAGCAAAATAATACGTGCGCCCTACCTCAGGTAATTAGGGCTTTCATACGATTTGACACATTTCAAGTGCAAAATCGACCATTTTCTTGTGAATTAAAAAATTTTAAGCATTTTTGGGAATTAAAAGATCCTGTGCTTCTCGGATTTCCCACATTTTCAATCCCTTTTGGAGATTCAAACGTGAATTTAGTTGGGTTTTCTTGTGTTTTAAGTATTTTTTGTGCTTTTTACTAATAAAAATGTCGGTTACGCCTCTCGATTTCTTTATCAGAGCTTCGGACGCTCTGGTAAAATTTAATACACATTTTAATGCATTGAAAGACGAGGACCACGACATATATAGTCTCGAAGTTCGGAGTACAGAACTTACTAAAGTGTGGGCTAGAGCCCAAGAGACTTTCGAGGCCTGTCTGAATCATTTTAAAATCTCAGCAGATACGAAAACCGAACAACTCGATTCTGTCCAAAGCAAATACGATGTTTCATATCAGTTGTATATGGATTGCTTGTCGGCCATTAATAGAAAGTTAGCTCTGCTACGTAGTCCGCGGAGGTCCTCTTCTCGATCTTCGGTTGTTAGTTCCGTGGTGGCAGATTCCGTGCGTTCTAATGCAACCGTAAGTGGGACTCGAAATCCCGTTCATCCGTCATTTGAGGCAAATTCTCCTGCAGCCATACCTCATAAACCTGAGGTGACGGGAGCTAGTGCAATGGAAAGCGTGCCACTTATGCCGCCTATGAGTGATAGCGTTCATAACCTATCGTTGCCTCCGTGCGATACGGACATATTTGAGGGTGATTTTCTGTCGTGGCCTACTTTCAGAGATCTCTTTAGTGCGGTTTACATTAATAACGCTCGTTTGACTGACGTTGAAAGATTATGTCATTTGGTGCGTAAAACCAGTGGGGAGGCTCGAGAAATAGTTTCAAAATTTCCGCTGACCCATCGTAGTTTCGTTCTTGCTTGGAAAGCACTTAGGGACACTTATGACAACACGCGCATACTGGTTCATAACCAACTAAAAACTCTTTTTGCCCTTCCGGTTATCGACGTCGAAACGAGTACGGGTCTGAAATTAATTCAAAGGGGAATTAACGCTTGCCTTTCTGCGATGTCTATATACGACGTCCCCACCGAGAATTGGGATCCGATTTTGGTGTTCGTCTGCCTTCAGCGATTACCAAATATAACCACAACGCTGTGGGAACAGAGTGTGAAAAATAAATCCGCTCTATCAACGTGGAAAGATTTGGACGCCTTTCTGAACGAAAGGATTCAAACTCTCGCGTGTCTCCGGGATATAACTAGGGGTGATACTAATAAGAAGCTGCCTGACAAGAAGGTCAAAGCTCACTTTACGGGTGCTAGCTCTTCTGGCTCTTCTTCATCGGGTACTACCAAGTCGACCTCTAGTCATACTTGCCCGATCTGTCCAAAGCAGAATCATCTTCTTCGAGTCTGTGCGAAATTTCGAAAAATGTCCGTCACTGAAAGATTCTCCCTTGTTAAAAAACAGCGTTGTTGCGTCAATTGTTTATCTCGGTCCCATGAATTTAAAGATTGCACAAGCACAAATTCTTGCGCTTTGTGTCAAAAGCTACACCATACGCTGCTTCATCGCGATTCATCTTCGTCAACGGCTAGCACTCCAAATACTTCTACTCCCAGAACAATTACGAATTTCGTTTCCAATTCTGAAACTTCGGGCCAAGCTCTTCTGCCGTCAAATGGTGATCAAGGCCCGTCAACGTCTGCTAACGCGTATTCGTCCGCAATAAATCGACAAACATTCCATGTTTCTCAAAATCGTGCGGTATTATTGGGCACCGCCATGGTAAATATATATCATAATGGCGTCTTATACCCTGCCCGAGCACTGATTGACCCAGCTTCCGAGGCATCATTTATTTCGGAACGATTGCAAAATCGGTTAAATCTTTCGGTGCATTCCACGAATGCTACCATATCTGGCGTCAGTCATGCTGTTTCGGCTACTTCTCGAAAACTTTGTCGTATAGAGATTCGAACCCCCCTCGATTTCTCTGTTCATTTAGAAACGGTGGCGTTGGTTCTTCCCACAATTTCTGGAAACTTACCATCATTTTATGTGCCATCAGATTTTAAAACGCGACTGCCCAATATACAATTGGCAGATTCAAATCTTTTTGACTGCCGTCCCGTTGACCTTTTGATTGGTGCGGATCTCTATCCCCGAATACTTTTAGAGGGGACTCATCGAGGTCTTCTAGGCTCGTTACTTGGTCAGAAAACTATTTTCGGCTGGGTTATAACCGGTCCGATTTCCTCACCGCCGGTCTACACCTTTGTGACGACACTGGAAGCGTGTGAGGAGGATAACCTCAATAAAAATCTTTTGCGGTTCTGGGAACTTGAAGAGCTTCCTAAACGGAACATTCTTTCCCCCTCTGATAAGATTTGTGAGGAAAATTTTAGGCAAACCACCCGTCGCGATGCCGATGGCCGCTATATAGTGACCTTGCCCATCAAATCTGACGATGGCCGTCCTTTGAGCCTTGGCGAGTCCCGAGCGAATGTTCTACGACAATTTATTCGCAATGAGGCTTCGCTACTGCGAAAGCCGTGGGTGAAGTCCGTTTATGATGAGGTTGTCCGTGAATACTTGAAATTAGGACACATGAGTCCAGTCTCCGGACCTCCCTTGGTACCGAACTTTTCTTGCTATTTACCACATCACCCTGTAATAAACCCAGAAAAACAAACGACGAAATTGCGCGTTGTTTTTAACGCAAATAACAAAACTTCGAATGGGAATAGTCTTAATGACATTCTCCATGTTGGCCCAACGCTACAATTGGATCTAGTTCTTTTGATTTTGAGGTGGAGGATCTTCCAATTTGTTTTTAACTGCGACATCACTCAGATGTATCGCCAAATCCGGGTTGACCCTTCGCATACACCTCTACAGAGAATACTTTTCCGGGATTTTCCAACCAATGAGATTCATGATTACGAACTTCAAACGGTTACTTTTGGGGTAAATTGCGCTCCCTATCTTGCGATCCGAACGCTCTTGAAATTAGCTGATGACACTGAAACTGAGTTCCCTTTGGCAGCGCACATCTTGCGGAGATGCATGTACGTCGATGACGTCTTAACGGGTACACATGATCTCGATACTGCAGTGCGAGCCCGAGATCAATTGATTTCGGCACTCAGTTCAGCGAAATTCGAGCTGAGAAAGTGGACAGCTAATGACAAGAAAATTTTGAGTCGATTCCCTCCGGAGCACTTAGTAGATGCTGAAGTCTTGGAATTTGTCGAAACAAGTACTTCAAAACCGTTGGGAATCCGCTGGAATGCGCAGTTAGACTCGTTTTATTTCGTTGTCAATCCGAAGACCGAAAACCTAAATATACGAAACGCGAGGTCCTTTCGACAATCGCGAAATTATTTGATCCAGTTGGTTGGCTGGGGCCAGTTATTGTCGTGGCTAAAATTATTATGCAGAAGATTTGGCTAGATAACATAGGTTGGGACGATTATCTTCCGGCACCTACTAAACTTGAATGGGAACATTTTGTGGATTCCTACATAGGGGTCAACACTGTACAAATTCCCAGGTGGGTTCGTTATAGTACGGAGTGTTTAGCCGAGTTACACGTCTTTTCGGATGCCTCCGAGAAGGCATACGCGGGGGTGGTCTACCTTCGGGTCGTCACGGGCAATGGTGAAGTATTTTCTAATTTACTCACCTGTAAGACAAAAGTGGCCCCAATTAAATCGATTTCCTTGCCTCGTTTGGAACTTTGTGGCGCAGTTTTAGCATCAGAGTTATTAAAAACAGTTATCGCGGAAATTGATATACGCCTCAATCAGGTTTACTGCTGGACAGACTCCACCATTGTTCTCGCCTGGCTAAAAAAGACACCTGGTACGTGGACCACATTTGTGGCTAACCGAGTCTGTACGATCCAGGAAAATGTAGGCAAGCATAACTGGTATCATGTCAGATCTGAGGACAATCCAGCAGATTTAGGTAGTCGCGGACTATCACCAGAAAATCTAGTCGCCTCGACGCTATGGTGGCAAGGTCCTAGCTGGCTTAGTTTAGGTCGTGAACAATGGCCAACACATGAGTTAGCCCCCCTCGATACTGATGTAGAACTTCGTCCCATAAAGACTCATGCCACATTCTTTCGTAATTTCGAGGATGTTCTCGAGCGCTTTTCAACCCTTGATCGCGGCCTTCGAGTTATTTCGTATATGTTTAGATTTTTCCGCAACACTCATCCCAATTATAGGGGTCGATTCCGGTTTGAACGAACGGTAATCTCGAGTTCGGAAATAAAAGAAGTGAGGCGACGTTTGACAATTATAGCTCAGAAAGTCCATTATGCAAATGAATATCAATGTTTGCTAGACAATAAGGCATTAGATTCTGGGAGCTCTCTTGTTCCATTAAATCCCTTTCTTGATAGGGACGGAGTCATGCGCTTAAATGGGCGTCTCGCTTGTTCGCCAACTCTGTCTTATACAGAAAAACACCCAACAATATTGCCCTATCATTGCCGGTTGGCTAAATTAACAATTGAATTTGTCCACTTGATTTCTATTCATGGTGGCAATCAGCTTATGCTACGAATTCTCCGAATAGAGTACTGGATCCCACGGATCAAAACTATAATACGCAAGGTCGTTAATAATTGTAAGCGCTGTATATTGGACAAGAAACGGTCTTGTAGCCAAATTATGGCAGCTCTGCCTCCAGAGCGAACCGCCATCGATCGACCTTTTGCTACTACTGGTGTGGATTTTGCGGGTCCATTTGATATTAAATCATTTACAGGTCGATCTTGCAAAATTACCAAGGGCTACGTGTGCATTTTCGTATGCTTTTCTACGAAATCTATCCATTTGGAAGCAGTATCTGATCTTTCCACTGCAAATTTCCTTGCCGCGTTTCATCGCTTTGTGGCTAGACGCGGGTGCCCACATACTATGTTCTCAGATAACGGTACGAACTTTGTGGGTGCTTCGAGGGAAATTGAAAGGGACTTTAGGGCTTTTTTGCGCGAAAGTAGTGATTCGGTTTGTTCGACTTTTGGTTTTCAAGGTATTACGTGGCGCTTCATTCCAGCCGGGGCTCCCCATATGGGTGGCCTCTGGGAAGCAGGGGTAAAGAGTTTTAAGCTTCACTTTCGGAAGCATGCTCAAAACCTTAAGTATACCTTTGAGGAAATGGCAACCGTTCTTGCGAGGATAGAGGCGTGTTTAAATTCTCGCCCTCTAAGCCCTATCGGCGATAATGCGGATGAGGTGATAGCGCTCACTCCTGGTCATTTTTTAATAGGCTCGCCGATGTTATCTCCTCCGGAACCTACTATAACTGAGGCGCCGTTGTCCCTAGTTAATCGGTATAGAAAAATGAAAGCTCTTACACAGCAATTTTGTGCTAGGTGGAAAGAGGAATATTTGAGGACTTTGCAACTACGATATAAATGGCAGTTCCCGCATCGCGATATTTCCGAGAACGACCTCGTCGTTATTCAACGCGAAAACCTCCCACCCACCGCCTGGAAGCTCGGTCGCGTCGTGAAGGTTTTCCCAGGCGTGGATGGTCACGTTAGAGTCGCGGATATTCGTACGGAAAATGGCGTTGTAAGGCGACCCATTTCGAAGCTAGTGGTTTTGCCCAATTAGCTACCTCAAATAACAAATCGCATTTCTCTCACAGTACCATGGAAAAATTGTCCTTCTTTGCCGACGAACTCTCGGACTTCGACGAGATAATGGAGTTATCAGAGGAGGATGCGCAGCGAGTGGAGAAGATGTCGACAACTGCGGTCAGCCTTTCGGTGGTGACGACCACATGCGTGGATGTCATGGCGGCGCCTACCTTGGTAGTTGCGCCCATCGTGACGACTGCACCATCTATGGTCCCAGCTCCATCTGCTCCCCCCACCCTTGTAGTGTCGAGTTCCGTGGCCCCTTCGAATTCCGCGTCGGGTAACAAGCAAAAGACTACCGCGAATCGAGAAAAAAGCGACCAACCATGCCGGGTTTGCCAAAACATGCACCCTCTTCGGTCCTGTCGTAAGTTTCGGGCGATGACCTTTGAAGCGAGGCTTCGGGCAGTTGTGAAGTATCGGTACTGTTCACGTTGCCTCGCCTACTCGCATTTAACTCGCGACTGCCGAAGCCCCTATAAATGCCGGGAATGTCAGGGAGATCACCACAATCTCCTGCACGCTGGTCCAAAAAAACCCTCTACGCAGTCCCGCAACAAACGCGTTCCGCCATCGCCGCACCAGAAGCCTTTGAGTGTCCCTGCTAGTACCGAATCCATGCCCACTGGGTTGGGTGTGACATTGCCTCTCCATCACGTGGTAGCTTTGTCCCCCAGCTTGGTGGTGCATTTGGGGTCTCCTAGAGGTAGCATTCCGGTTCGTGCGGTACTGGACCCTTGTGGAAAGCACAGCCAGATATGCTCCTCTATGGTTCAGGGCCTCGGACTTCCGGTGTCGGTGGTGGATGGCATCCGAATATGTAGGCTAACGGTCTCGTCCGCGTACGACCCGGAACAGCAGCTCACTCTAACGGCTGTCGAGAGCGACCTGCAGCACGTGTCTACGCCCACCGAGTCGGTTCCGGAGCGGATAAAAAATTCATTTATCGGGTTTCCATTGGCCGACCCTAAATTTTATCAAAAAGGTCGTGTGGCGTTGGTGCTCGGCCCGGAGGTGTATGCCCGCGTCGTCACTTCCCAATTATTGGCAAACCCCGGTTTACCGGTCGCTCACTACACCATATTCGGTTGGGTACTGTCGGGAGTGTGTAATTGCTGAGGCGAACACACCTACGGAGGCCCCTGGCACTCCTGGTCCCCTTGGACCTGTAAAATATAATACGGCCCCCTGGCCATGATCCCCTTGGATCACCCTCTGCAACCCCTTTGGTTCGCAAGGTCCCCTTGGACCAACATAAACAACATGCCCCTTGGCTCACCGTCCCCTTGGACATTGTTTTTTGAAAAAATTAATAAAAAAAAATAAAAATAAATGAATTACTATTTAAAGAAGCTCACAAGAACTGCACTATATTACGCCTTTTCTTAATTTTAAGTTTTTTTTATTATATCATCCCTTGATGTTTACTATAGTTTTCATTACAACATCCCCTGATGTTGCAAGGTGGCCGGCAATGTTTAAGCCAAAACTTAATTAAAATTCCCTATACTCGTCACTGACTTTTTACAGTGTACCGATCGTACAATTCAATCCTTCGGATCAGCTTACTCTTTTATGCATCCTTGCAGAGTAATTGCCTTGATCTCGACGAATGAATTGACCGGTTATTTGAGTATTCGCTACCTTCGTCATCTGGGTATGTTTACTTTCTAACGAGTAACATACTCTCACTCTTGTTTTATCAACAAAACCTCCATCTTGTCCTTACAAGGTAATTTTGCTTTTAATAAAGCTCATAATTGAAAATATTTAAAAACTTAACACCCCGTGTTTTATTTCTTTTATTTCTTTCCAAAACCATCGCTCACGGCGAAACATAAGAATTTCATTTTTATACTTATGTTGATACTTTTTTTTTCTTAAATTTCTAGGACACAGTAAATTAAATTTCTGTGATTTAGTTGATGTTCTTGTTCTTCATCATTAAGTCAAGAGTAGGTCAGCGTATATCCAATAATATGAACAGTTCATCCAGTTTGTTCAGGGTAAGTTGGATCATGTGTCACGTGGCAAATTCTGTCCTGACCAATTTCATCAACGATGCTACAATTCTATGCATGTAGCTGTACAAGTTGGTCGGAGTGTGGCTGAGAAGATGATGGTTAGGCTGGCAATTTTCTTCCCGTATACATAAAATGAAGCCAAAACGGGAGGTTGCCTACTGTACCAAAACAAAATGCGCACAATGTGCGTTTGATCTTCAGTTAAGGACGTGAGGTTCCAAGGGATTGGGACTGCCGTAACCAAGGCAGAAAATTGTGTGGGATATATGTTATGTAATCCCAAGTTCAGCTCTTGGTGGAGATTGTCTTAACCAAGGCAAATTCAGGTTATCTCATTTTGTCAGAACCCAGTTTTTGCTTGGACAGGATTACAGTTGAGATGCCCAGGATGAACCTGGGTATATTGATGTCACTATAACCTTTCCTAACAAGATTTATAGTATTATCAAAGTTGTTCCTTTTTTTAACTCACGCACTTGTACATACCTCGGAAATCTTGACTTGGGAATCTACAGCGAAGTCAAGTATATAGTTATTTGATGTTCACTGATAAATGACCGATATTGATGGGTCAAAACTTCTTGGATTTTTTTGTCTCTTGATGTGTTGTTACCGCTTTGGTGTATAAAATGGAAAGGAAGTTGTTTTAATTTCGAAGTAAAATTATAGTTCGCTTGACCCAGTTTCTCGAACAATGAAAGCAAAATGTCAAATGTTCTAAAGTGCTCTGCATATCCGATAACTTCTGGCGGTTTATCGATACAACTGATGTAATCGATATTGCCAACCATGATCGTACATCCTCTTGTTAAAATCAATTGAATGAAAAAGTAAAATTCATCCTTATAAAACTTTTTATAATTATTTTGTCCATCTGGTTTATTGATCATGAAATCTCAATTGCGCTATCGGGCATCGTGCGATAAATCGATAGTACCAACTGGATTCGGTAGGACGTTTTCGACCAGTCTAATATGAATATGCTGTGACGTTTCTGCTATTTACTGCGAATGATGGTGTAAAGTAATGATGGTGAACTGGAAATCAAAACAGAACTAACTAAAATATGATAATAAATTGGACTACCCCCTCCGAATATTTCTGACCACCAAACAAAAACTGGATTTAAGTCATATGAGTGTTTCAAGTCATATGTATGAAATTCCTGACAAAGCAATGCATTTCTGCAAACGGTGATGGTGGAGTGAGAGATTGTAAATTTATCTTGTGTTTACAGACATGGCGTTCATCACATTGTACAGTACCGGGGGCTACGCGGTGGTAGAAATGTATCTCCCCTACAGTAGTGGTTGTACTTAAAACAAACTCCCAGAAGTCCGGGGTGTTATGCGTACCGTGCAGTTCGCAGTCAGGGGTTACCAAAGACTGCGTATTGACGGCTGCTTTCGCTGATACCTGGACGCCTTAGGAACGACTCATTCCTTGTTAGGTTTTTGGGTGCTATGACGTCATGGACCTACCCTACCCCCGCAATTGTGGGATATGAACCGCTTTAAACAAACAAAAACCTGAAAGGAAAGACTAAAGGATAACCATTACGGTTTCACGGATAACCACTACTACTATTTACAGTTGCAGGTTAAATAGGGTACATTTCTAAATTCCAGACACACATGTTAAAAAACTTGACCTTCATGAGGTCTTTTATTTTAAATTTCAGCCAGATCCATTGAAAAGTGTGTTCTCTAGAGTGTCAAGAAATGACATAGGTGGGGACCTTTATATGAGGGCTATATGAAAACATGGACCAAGGTTACTCAATTTTTCCTAGGAACGATTACGTCAAACATTAAGTATGGATTCTCAAATTTCAGCCAGATCAATTGAAGAATCCGTTCTGAAGAGCGTCAAAAAGTGATATAAGTTGGGAGCTTTATATGGGGGATATACCAAAACATGGACCGATGTGCTCTATTTTTACTAGGGACGATTGGGTCCAATATAGGTTAGGTTAGGTTGAAGAGAGGAGACGTTTAAACGTCTCATGTCCATGGACATACACTTAAGCCAGTGGTTCGGCCTGTTGTGCGCTCCTTATTTATGATCTTTTTATACCTCACGAGTTACAGAAAATCGGTACTAGACACGAATTTTCTCAGTATCTTCCAGTCATATTCTCTGAGATGAGTCAAGTCTGGTAATAGTCGGACCCGAAATGTTGGGATCTTGCATGTGTGAAAGCCGGGCAGTGACACAGAAAATGTTCCATCGTTTCGATGTTTTCTCTGCATGCCCTGCATTCGTCGTTTCCTGCTAGTCCTATGCGAAGAAGATGTGCTTGTAAGCTTGAGTGTCCCGTTAGAACACTCATCATCTTACTAATATCGATCTTGTTTAGTTTCAGAAGACTTCTTGTTTTCTTTTCATTTGGGTCACCCCACAGTATCTTTGCAGTTGCTCCTACTGTTGCGCTATTCCACACAGTTTTAGGAGCCATCACTGCCCAGTGCTTCAACTCATTTTTCGTGGCTTCGAGAGGTTTCCAATGTTCCAAGTTTATTACTCGAAGTTCTCTGCCCTTTGAAGCCAAGTTGTTTGCCCGTTCATTTCCAATCACTCCGTTGTGTCCTGGTACCCAGCAAATACGCAATTGACCATGGGCTGAGTAATCATTTATCGTTCTTTTACAGTCCAACACAGTTCTGGATTTGACCCTTTCCGATGTTATTGCTTTAATCGCCATTTGGCTATCTGTGAAGATGTTGGCATATTTCCGGGCTGAGTAATCATTTATCGTTCTTTTACAGTCCAACACAGTTCTAGATCTGACCCTTTCCGATGTTATTGCTTTAATCGCCATTTGGCTATCTGTGAAGATGTTGACATATTTAGGCTTTGTCGTGTTACTGAGCCAGTTCACACACTCCGTGATTGCTCGAACTTCTGCTTGAAATACCGTGTTATGGTCAGGGAGGCGGAAGTGAAGTTCGACTTCTGGTTCATCAATAAAAAGTCCCAGACCCGTCCTTCCTCCTCGCTTGGACCCATCCGTGTAGCAGCTGGTTCCCCGGTCCAATATAAAGTGTAAATTCTTAAATTTCAGCCATATCCATTGAAAAATGTTTCTCTGGAGCATCAAGAAGTGACATCGGTGGGGACCTTTAATTGGGGGCTATATACAAACATGGACCGATGTTCCCCATTTTTACTATGGGTGATTAGGTCCAATATAAAGTGTAAATTCTTAAATTTCAGCCAGATCCATTGAAAACGTGTTTTCTAGAGCGTCAATAAGTAACATAGGTGGGGACCTTTATATGGGGGCTATATCAAAACAAGGTCCCTAGTCTAAGGAATGCCTCTGTCCTAATTTTCGTAAAGATAGCTTCATATTTGCGACCTGCACTTTGATTACAAGAATACATTGACAGACAGACGGACATGGCATAATCGACTGAAAAAGTGATTCAATATTCTATCTATTGGTATAATAAACGATGGATATCTCTTTGTTTTTTAGCTGTTACAAACAAATGCACAAAGTCATGATACCTTGTATCACAGTGTGGTGTCGGGTATAAACAGACAAACTTCAACAACAAGATCTAACCTATACGACTACAAATACTAGAACTGATAACGATACAACTACATCGATTATAACTATCACACTAGTATCTAAACAAGCCTAGTTATCCAAAGACCTCCTCTAATCTGACACCTGCTACCTCTCCTATTACCTGGCACTTCGGTTTCCTATGGTATGCATACCCGTCCTCCAAAGAGGAATTTTGGCTCTCAAGATTCTTGAAAGACTTGAGAAAGCCGACTGTGCATCTTTGACCAACAACCAGAGATAATCTCTAAAGTGGACACGGAGTATTTCTAAAGATTAGGAAACTAAATCAACTTCCATAAAGCAGCAGCCTATTAAAAGGTTGCACTCTCCAGATGAACCGCCGGGATCCAAAAGGACCAACGGGTTCAGTTGTAATGCTTTTCCTCGGTCATTCGCTGAGGTTACTAAGGACAGCTTGATACTACCGGTCATCAATAGAGGCGAGAACTTGCATTCCACACTTTTCGGATATATGTACTTGGATGCGTGGAGGAGCACTTCATCACGGGATCGGAGGAATTCTGTGGGGATGAATCCGGTGAGGCTGAGCCTTCAAGGGACACCGACTACGAGGCAGATATATTGCTTGTGGTGATGAAACCAGACAATGGTCTCGATTTTGTCGACGCTGGTTGGATTCAGGGGCGCATAAAACTAATACGATGCTCTAAGAAAAATATTAGTGAAATCCGGCCGGGTGCGGAATTGGATGTTGTCAACAAAGAGTACATCCCGTCTACGCTCAGGGCACATGCCTGGATTCCGGATATACCAGCCGATGTTGAATTAATCATTAGGATGCTGAAGGTCTGCAATCTCGGGCTTCCAACTTGCAACTGGAAGGTCAGTCGATTGGATGATGCAGATGGGTCTCGAAGACACACTGTATTTATACTGGTTATCTAGTCTCTCCGATGGCATGGTATCATATGGATTCAGCAAAATTAGGGTTCCAAATCGATAAGGAAGAAGAGCCGTCAAATACTTCGCCATATAACAATGGTATAGAATCTAAAGATGAACCTCCCTCTTCACAAGTGTCAGAGCTGCATCTGGCGGAAACTTGCGTTTCGACCTTTTCCGATGTGCTTGGATCACGGGATCAGAAAAATCCCGTGGGGATGGATCTTGTTAGGATGAGCTTCTGGGGGATACATGAGCTTCTGGGGGATACATGAGCTTCTGGGGGATACAGACTGGAACCTGGCAATGGTCCGGTTTCTACAGATAAACCTGCACCGCTCTAAGGCTGCCGTAAAAGCCCTCCTGATGCGAAGAGAAACTGACCTGGTCCTAATCCAGGAACCATACTTTAGAGGAGATGTAATTTTGGGCTTATGGCGGCAGGGGTTAGTGTGCTTCAATATTTGCAAAAAACAAGTTTAATATTTATCTTTTTCCTTCTCTAAAAATTGAAACACTATGTCGTTTGGTTGGCCTCCGTTTATATGGAGCGGCAAAACAAAAGAACTAAAACCAATGCCAATGCACACCATCATATGTGGGGAAGTATGGACATCACCGACAGGGACGAATTACTTATCGAATATATTATAAGTAGTAACCTAAAGATTTGTTATAGAGTGCATGAACCCACCTTCATTGCTAGAAACTGACAAGAGGTGCTCGATGTCATCCTTGTCTCCGAGAATTTAAGTGGAAGGATTCCTGACTGGAAAGGTTTGGACGCCCATAGCTTTTCCGGCAGTAGATATATTAGCTTCTGCATGAACGCGAAGCCTTCTAATACCGTCTTACAACCCAATATTAAGAAGGCTAAAGTATCTTACAAAAAAAAACCTGAGACGAAGATGCAAACTATGGGGGATATAGAAGAAACAGTGGAGCGAGTCACTGCAGCTGATAATGGTTTGTTGTCCCAAACAAAAGCCAAGGGGCAAACAATGACTGTCATTGTAGTCGTCTTGATTAGTTGTGCTGAAACAAGTGCTGCAGAAAACTTTCAACATAACCTAAAGACCCCACGAAACATAACACGATTTGTGTATGTCTTATTTTTTGTACGATGACGTCCCTGCAAGTTATAGGATGGAACGCCGAAATTTAATTTTGAAGATTCAGAAGTTTTGGTTTCCCAAAGTACATTCGACAAATTTGGAGCTATGTTTAAGGGTGTTATCGATGTTCTATCAGTTATAAAGCAGATTGCTTAATGGTTTTAGGTATATGGGTTTCCCTACTACTGTAGAATCATATTTATCCCCTTTCTTCTATTCCACCCCCTAGAGTATGACATATTAAAATATAACACATTCCCCTTAAAGCTTTAATACTGAAAAAAGTCGTGTCTAGTACCGATTTTCTGTAACTCGTGAGGTATAAAAAGATCATAACTAAGAAGCGCACAACAGGCCGAACGACTGGCTTAAGTGTATGTCCACGGACATGAGACGTTTAAACGTCTCCACTCTTCAACCTAACCTAACCTAAAGCTTTAATCATTTACAAAAAATCCCCTATAATCGAAAATATATCCAGAAATCCCATGATTTTGAAACCCTATTAAACAAACATCAAGTGAAATGTCAAAGAGGCAACGAAATGACAAACAACCGCCAACAACAGTTCAACGCAACGACACAAGGACACCAATGCACGCATCACCTCATCATAATCCTCGAGAAAAAAACGAGGCAACCGGTAACCGGAAGTAGTGTCAATGGGACTTGTGCAAGTATTTCGCAGCCACACAATGAAGACATTCAGGCGAACACAACAATCCTAAAACAAAAGCCATCACCTCGAGGTGGCATTCTTGAGTAAATTATGATCTTTTTGGGTTGTATTTTTTGTATTTTCCTCCTTCCTGTGAGACGCAATTGTTTCGACGTCTTTTTTTGTATTTTCTTTTTTGTCTTTCTTTCCCATTGGCTTCTGGTGTTCTGCTGCCAACAAGTCTTCTGCTTTTCCTCAGGATTCAGGACTCACAGTAGTGTGGTTTCTTGCCACTTTAAGGAATATAAAGTACCTGATTCCTGTACAAGGATGATGGGCCAAGCCATGAAATGGTGGAGGAAAGGGTGGTATAATGCCAACAGCAAATGACTGTGGAAGACTCTTAAGTTCTTCCCACACAAAAACACACACAACTGGGAAACAACGAATGAGCAACGAATGAGCAACGATGCTCGTACTACACTCATCCTAACACATCGTCGTGACGAGAGCAAAACGCTGCTGCAGGTGATTCGACTCTTGTAACCTGAACTGAAAATAAATGCGCTTAGAGTCACTCTGGTGTTTTAGAATATTACTCATACATGTTCGTATTTACATGATACTTTAAATTTTATTGATTTTTAAAGTGTACAATTTTTCTTTAAATTTTTAGCTGAAAATAAGCAATAGTGTTGGAGTGAATGTACGATAAAAATATACACTAATGGAAAACATCCAATTTTTTGTTAATAAATATATTTATATATTTTTAATTTTTAAACCGATGAGATCGGGAAACTTACACCAAGTTAAGCCATAATGGATAACACAAACTTTAAACGAGAGCGGTTAAGGATTGTCCGAGTTGGAGGGTGTTGAATATTGACATTTTGGTGTAGAAACTTGTAGTTAGACAATTTTGCGAAAGTTTTTCGACAGTTTTTTCTTTAATCTTTTTTTAAAAAGTAAAATAAATCACAAAAATATTTCGTTTTTCGCAATAAAAACGTGTTTCTACATATTTGTAAAAACAACATATTTTTTTGAATTGTATACCCTCCACCATAGGTTGTGGGTATACTAACATTGTCATTCCGTTTGTAACACCTTGAAATATTGATCTGCGGCCCCATGAAATATATCGCACCTGTTCCACAAAAGGGTAACAACTGAAAATTTTGCTTTTTTTGCAAGAAAACAACGTACAATGGCAATTTCTACCCACTGCAAAAAATGTCCGTTGATTTTTCATCTTTTTCATAATAAAAAACAGTTATGACTCTCTCTGTGTTTACAGAATGACATCTATAGATTCAACTAAAGAGTTACATTTTGAATTGTCTCCAAGTGTTTAAGCAAATGGGACCGTTGATTTGTCATCTAAAGAGTAATATTTTTAGTTGTGCCCTTTTCAACATATAATCCGAGTAAGAAAATTTCAGTTAAAAAGGTACAACTCAAAGAGTAACAACTCAAAAAAGTTGTTACTTTTCTAAAATCAATAAATAAAAAACAAAAAGGAAAATAGCGTTATTATTTTTTTCTATGATATTTTATTGCAACGACATATTCTTTTTTTGTAATATACCATTAATATTAACGGAAACAGTTTTTGGCCTCTACTGAAATTTTTTAAATTTTGAGTTGTTACCCTTTTGTGGAACAGGTGCGATATATATGGGCATTTCCAACGAGAAGTCAACCGCATCCAAAAAATTGAAAGTCTACACGCAGAAAAAAAATCGCCTTTGTAGTATATTATTATTATATTATTATACAAGACATATTCAGCTTGAAATATACATATGTTTAGGATACACTTCAAATATATAATATATGACACACACAAATGTTATATGTTTGGGAGGATATTGTTCTAAGCAAAAATAGGCTCCCATTCAAATATTTTTTATTTGGAACTAGTATTTCCGAAACAAAGATTAATTTGTAATTATTTATTTTGGCAATGTATCAATGCCTTAACTTAAAGACAAGTTTTCTGTTTTCAGATGTTCAAAGAGCATTTTTTTTATAAATGTTATATTTGTAAAGTTTAATTAAAACTTAAATCGAATAATCTTTCGTAAATTTAAATTGCATTGATGGATTGACAAAAAGTGATGAATTGGAATATTTATAAATTAAAAAAAATTTTAGATATAAACTTTAACACGAAAACTAGGAAAAACTAACTAAAATTCGAATAAGTCAGCAAAGTTTTAAAAATATTTTTAAATAAAATATATTTGAAAAACTTCTTAAACAATAACTTTGTTTGTGTGTAAACATATATTTTATTTGTGAAATTCTGTTTGCAAATAAATTATGTTCTAATATATTAGTATATGCGTTCCAAACAAAATGTCTTGATTTTCAAATAAAATATATTTGTTAACAAATATATATTATATTAGCTGGGCCCTGAAATCTGGGGCAACGCCGCAAAAATCTGGGGGCTTGGTCGCCGCAATAACCACAAATGATACAACTTTCTGCTGAGAATGATAGATTAGTGTTTTTGTGCTCACAGTCCAATTAACGCGAATGCGATGAAAATAAAATAAACGTGGTACAAAAATGCACAAATTATGCAATATTGTATGAGGTTAATGTTCGAAATTTCTTTCTTTTACGAACAATATTTTTAGAGATATGCCACACAATTTCGTTCTCCTACCATCAACACATTCTGCGTTATTCGAATTTTATAAAATGCCACGCCCACTTATTGTATCCCGCCCACTTTTGGTGAAAGTACTAATATTGACTCCAACAACTTACAATCCAAATCTCGTTCTTCTAGTGTCAATAGTTTAATCTACGCCCACTTTTGCACACCCACCCAGCAAAATTTCTCATTACCAAATAATCCGACGAGTAAGTAAAGTACTTACCATTATACTTATTATTTAGCCACTTTTCTCATTATTTTAACATGGGGATGTCATTGGAGGAAAGTACTTCCCAAAAGCATACAATAAAGTAGCATAATAAGTACTTATTTGTAGCATAGGCATACCACATAAATATGTGCTTATATATTCACGATTTTAAGTACTTGAATAAGGCACTACCAATAAGTCATTAAATAAGTAGTAGATATGAAGAAATGGCCATTTAAAGTGTTTTTTTGCATATCGTCGCGCATTTTTCTTGAAACAAATAATTTCATCATGTCAGATTCGAATTTCTGAACCCCCATGTGAAGAATTCTTCAACGGTCTAACATTATACGATATACGTAAATATTTATGGTATTTTCATTGAAATCTGAACGTATTATTTGAAAACATGTTGAAAAATAATATACAATATAGCCAAAATTGCATTATATCAAAAATTGCCTAAATGATTTTGATAACAAAAAATCACTTATTTCTGTTGTTATTGATAAGTCATTATTAATAAGCCGAAAGTAATGCAGCGAATAACGAGATGTCATTATTTGGTAATGCAGGGAATTATGAGAGGTACTTACCAAGATTTTGCTGGGCACTGATCCGATCCTGCCAATTTTTATACCCTACACCGCACTGTGGTACAGGGTATTATGACTTTGTGCATTTGTTTGTAACACCTAAAAGGAGAAGAGATAGACCCATTGTTTATTATACCGATCGACTCAGAATCACTTTCTGAGTCGATTTAGCCATGTCCGTCTGTCTGTATGTCCGTCTGTCCATCTGTCCATGTATTCTTGTAATTAAAGTACAGGTCATATTTATGGTCCGATTGTGATGAAATTTAGCGTAGTGCTCTTGTTTGGCCCAAGGACGATCCCTATTAAAATTGGTTCAGATTTGGATATAGTCCCCATATATATGTTTCACCCGATTTGACATGCAAGCGCCGTAGAAACCACATTTTACATCCGATCTTTATGAAATTCGGCAGAGAGTTCTCTTATTACATGAATAAACACTGCCAAATTCGTGGAAAATCGGTTCAGATTTAGATATAGCCACCATATATATGTTTCACCCGATTTAACATTCAAGCGCTGTAGAAATCGTGTTATATATCCTATCAGTACGAAATTTAACAGAGAGAGTTCTCTTATTACATGAATAAACACTGCTAAATTCGGGGAAAATCGGTTCAGATTTAGATATAGCCACGATATATATGTTTCACCCGATTTAATATTTAAGCGCTGTAGAAATCGTGTTTTATATCCGATCCGTACGAAATTTAACAGAGAGAGTTTTCTTATTACATGTATGAACACTGCCAAATTCGGGGAAAATCGGTTCAGATTTAGATATATCCCCCATATATGTGTTTCACCCGATTTAACATTTAAGCGCTGTAGAAATCATGTTTTATATCCGATCAGTACGACATTTAACAGAGAGAGTTTTCTTATTACATGTATGAACACTGCCAAATTCGGGAAAAATCGGTTCAGATTTTAACATAGTCCCAATATATATGTTACACCCGATTTGACATGTAAGCGCTGTAGAAACCGTGTTTTATATCCGATCAGTACGAAAATCGGCAGAGAGAGTTTGCTTATTACATGTATGAACACTGCCAAATTCTTATCTCAATGCCCATTTTCGCATTGGCAGGTAGGTGTAGGGTATTATATAGTCGGCCCCGCCCGACTTTCTGTCTTTCCTTACTGGTCAAATTTAGAATGGTAGAGTTTCTTGATCCATGAACCAACACTACCGAATTTGAAGAAAATCGGTTAAGATTTAGCTATAGCTCCCATATACATGTTTCGTCCGATTTGGCCCTTTAGTCCTGTAGAAGCTGTATTTTACATCCAATCATTTTCAAATTTAGAATGGTGGAGTTTCTTGATCCATGAACCAACACTGCCGAATTTGAAGAAAATCGGTTAAGATTTAGCTATAGCTCCCATACATATGTTTCATCCGATTTGGCTCTTTAGATCCAATCGTTTTTATACCCTACACCACACTGTGGTACAGGGTATTATTTAAGTATAAAATGTCCCAAAAGTAAATTTATGTAAACAATTTATACATGAATTACAAAATTTATATATCAGAGTTATTCAATATTACGAGAGTGGTGTAGGGTATTATATAGTCGGCCCCGCCCGACTTTAGCCTTTCCTTACTGGTTTTTAATGTTTTAGATAATAACTCCACTAACGTGTGTTTCAAATTTCGTTCTTCTATGAACAACATATTCAGATATATTCGAATTTTATATAATGCGACGCCCACTTATTCTATCCCGCCCACTTTTGGTGAAGTTGCTTATATTGACTTCAATAACTTACAACCCAAATTTCTTTCACCTACACTGATAGAAAAAGCTTCGTCATTCGTCAAAAGTCAGCTAACGTACGGATAATCCTACACGGGGCAAAATCGCCTTTTTTGATATGTTTGAATCGAAAGAAAATATATTTGGAACACAAATTTTTAAATATTTTATATTTCTTAGCAAATAAATTTTATTTGAAAATCAATAAAATATATTTGGAACGCATATATTAATATATTACAACAAATTATATTTGCAAAGTAAATTTCTCAAATAAAATATGTGTTTAAATACAAATAAAATTATTATTTAGGAATTTTTCCAAATATATTTTATTTAAAAAAGATTTCCAAAACTTTTGCTGATTTTTTCAAATTTCAGTTTCAATTTTTCCTTGATTTCGAATTGTACCTCCCAGTTATTATACCATATGCAGCATTACCTTCTGTTTTAAATCAATCATTTAAAATTTCTGAGTATTCCAAGCCATCATTAGTTGTCAATTCTCTAAGTACTTTATATTGACCCAAGATTATATGATTTCAATTATTTTTTTTTTTACGAACATTGAAAATTTCTAAAAATTTAACTGAATTACTAAAAAATTTGACACAATTTATGTATTTTATGAATATTTAAATGCAAATAAATATTTGTTTCACAAATAGCAGTCACATTGGGATGTAAACAAATATTTGTTTAGAACAACATCTTCCCAAATACACAATTTTTGTATGTACCAAATATTACATGCTTAGAGTCTACCCTAAACATATATATGTTTCAAGCCGAATATGTTTGGGACAATATACTACAGAAGCGATTTTTTTTCAGCGTGTATTGATGAATTTGTTCGTCGCCCTGACGAATCTCTGTTTAATATCTGGAAACTATAGTTTCGAGGGTTATCGTTCGTTTTGAAATTTAGAATGGTACAGTGTATTGATCCATGAACCAACACTACCGAATTTGAAGAAAATCGGTTAAGATTTAGCTATAGCTCCCATATACATGTTTCGTCCGATTTGGCCCTTTAGTCCTGTAGAAGCTGTATTTCGAGGGCTATCGTTCGCTCCAGTCAGGATTACGGATGGACGGACATAAGTAAAATGACTTAATGTGTTCTAAAACGGATTTCCTCCGCATAAACGGTCTTAGGCCACTCCTTTTACACTTATTGATATTTGTATTATAAATCAAATAAATCCCCATATTTATCCCCTCACCTTAGAGAGGAGGGTATATATCATTTTTTTATTTATAAGCACGATTCATCGTAAGGATGATATGTAATCACCCTGTCGGTTTTTTTTATTCGACTAAATAGTTCTTGTTCTAGTATACTTAAACAGAGATTCGTCATGGCGACGAACAAATTCATAGATAGGATTATCCGTACGTTAGCTGACTTTTGACGAAGCTTTTTCTATCAGTGTACGGTCAATAGTTTCTGAGATAACAAATGTTTAACTATTGCTGCGCCCACTTTTGCCACACCCACTAATCCGAACCCTCCCTTTTTATTGAAGTTTTAGGAAATAGCTCTACTCTACTCTACATTTTTATAAAAGATTTTCCAACAAGAGGTATTATTTTGGTATTCAAAGAAAAATGCAATTTTTTTTAAATAAATGATCGGTTGCTTATTTCATAATAAAGAGGAAGATATGCCATTAATAATGATAAACAACATCAGCCAAATGGGCACCACGACCACGCTTACAGGACCATATCCTTTTGTAGCGAGATGCACAAATTTGTAGCGAGAGTGCATTTTGTGCATATGTATCTGGTGGTAGTCTACGTGATTGGTCCAAAAATGGGCGGATAAATAGGCGTAGCCCAGACCATGTAAGCAACCTTTTGAAATTGAGGTATCTTGCACAATCTATTTGCGAGAGTGCTGTTATTTTGTGTATATGTGTCTGGTGGAAGTCTGTGTGATTGGTCTAAAAATGAGCGGGATCAGACCAAAGAGCGTGGCTCCGCCCATATAAGCCAATATTGAAATTGAGATATCTTGCACAATTTGATAGCCATAGTATTGTAATTCTGTTTATATGTATGTATCTGGTGGCAGTCTACGTGATTGGTCTAAAAATGAGCGGGATCAGACAAATGGGTCAAAGCCAAATTTTGAAATTGTGATATCTTCACAATTTCTTAGCGAGAGTGCTCTTATTTTATGGAGATGTTTTTGGAAATCTAAATCTGGGGCAACGGAGTGGACCGGGTCCAGCTATATATATAAATGGATGTGTGTATGTTACGTATGGACTCCAAAACGGCTGGATCGGGTTTGATGAAATTTTCAGATAATGTTCAGATAAGCCTAGAGGGTGACATAGGCTTTATAAGTTCTTGATTGAAGGGGGTGGGTCCGCCCATATAAGCCAATGTTTTATGTGATTCCTACTGTCCGTACTTACGAATTGGTTATCGAGATTCCTACTATCCCTATTAAAATGCTTAGAACATTTGGCATTTATAGCTTAAAATTTGTATATTTTGGAGCGACCTCTATAGGGTGACTATAATAAAATATGATCCGATTTGTCAAATTTTTGCTGTGATAAATTTTTGTCAAAATAGAATACAAACAGCAAAGTTTCTGCTAAATTGCTTTAAAAATGTTGTATCTATGGCTCAAAAACCGTATTCTGGAGCGACCTCTATAGGAGAGCTATATCAAAACATTGGCCGATATGGCCCATTTGACCGATATGTCCCCATCCCAAACAACCTGCAACTATAAGAATTATTTATACCTATTTTGATCAACCTAGCTCTATTATTACAGACTCTAGCTTGATTACAACAGATGGACGTCCGTCCGTCGGGACATGGCTAAATCGTCGTATATACTTTATGGGGTCTCAGATCAATATTTAGAGGTGTTACAAATGTATGAATATACCCCAATCCTATGGTGTAGGCTATAAAACCAGTAGAGAAAGGCATAAAGTCGAGCGGGCTCGACTACATAGTACCCTACTCCTCCCTATTATCGGCATTGCGATAATAATTTGGCATAATTGGTTTCGTTTCAGTACCAGTACAACTTCTATAGCGCTTTTATATCAAATCGAGAGTAACATATATATAGGGACTATATCTAAATCTGAACTGATTTTCAGTGTTCATTCATAAAATAACAAGCCTCTTTCTGCCGAATTACGTACTGATCGGGTATAAAATACAGTTTCTACAGCACTGTGCAAAATATCATCACGATCGGACAATAAATGCGACCTGCAGTATGATTATACCAATACATCTACAGATGGAAAGACGGACGGACGGACATCGTTAAATCGACTCAGGAGGTGATTCCAAGTCGATCGGTATAATAAAAACGATGGGTCTAGCTCTTCTCCTTTTGGGTGTTACAAGCATATGTACAAACTCATAATACCCTGGACCACGGTGTGCTGTAGGGTATAAAAATAGAAAACAAGTACGAAAAGTCACTCGGGTAAACCGACTAATGAATCCTCTCACCTTGAGTTAAAAAAAAAATATTGTGAATTTATTTCTTTTTTTGTGTTATGTATTTAAATTATTATAAATTTAAAATGCATTTAGTACCGTTAATGTATGTACTGGTATTAAAGTTTAAAGCTGTTTACTTTTGGTACAAAATGGTTCATTTGTGTGAGAGGTACCAAAAGGGGCGTCCCAATAACGGTCACTTTTTTCTGGAGTCTAGGTACTATAACAGCATTTCACTGCACATAATTTCAAGTATTTATATGCACTTGTATTAAATTTATAAGCTGGTAACTTTTGGTACAAAATGGTCCATTTGTGTGGGAGGTACCAAATGAAGCGTGGCAGTAATGCCCATTTTTCACTGTATTGTAGGTACTATTAAACCATTACACTGTTCAAACTTTTATGTCTTTGTATGCACTGGTAATAAAGTTATAAGCTATTAACTTTTGGTTCAAAATTGTCCATGTGAGTGGGAGGTACCAAAAGAGGCTTGGCAACTTCCCCTATTTTTCTAGAGGTAATAGTGGCTAATAAACTAATACTATGTGTAGAATTTCAGAGGATTCAAATAAGTATTATATAAGTTATTAAATAATCAATATTTCACTAAATGTTAACCCTTTGTGGGTGAGGTACTAGAAGGAGTGGACCAATATGGCCCATCTTCGAACTTAGCCGGAGATAGATGAAAATATTACCACTACCAAATTTGAAGTCAATCGGTTACACCTTTCAAGAGTTATAGTGCGCACCAGCCAGCAGACAGACAGACAGACGGACGGACATTGCTCATTCGCATACTTAGGGCATTAGGTCACTACTTCGATGTGTTACACTTTTGGTTCGTAGCAAATGATATATGTATACCCTCCTCTCTAAGGTGAGGGGATACAAATCGGAAAACAATTGTTTGTGACCATTTTTAAAAGATATCATTCTGTTCCTATTTCAAAAATCTATGGATAAATGCATAGATTATGTCCCATATTGTCAACCTAAGGGAAATGAAAAAAAAAATAATTTTCATATTTGTATGTTGGCGATACCAAAAAGGGCAATAACGCCAATTTTTCAATAGACTATGGGTATTATAAAATCATCACACTCCACTAAATTTGCACAAATGGACCATTTTGCACCAATAGTTAACTGACTAATAGTTATAGCTTTAATATCAGATCAAAGAAATACTTGAAATGTTGTACAGTGTATTGTTTTTATAGTACCTTGAGTTCAAAGAAAAATAGGCCTTTTTGTACCTCCCACAGAAATGGACAATTTTGCACCAAAAGTTAAATGAATAAAGTTATTAAATGCTATTTAAATTGATAATAATTTAAAAAAAAAACAAGGAAATAAATGAATATAAGAATTTATTTCTAGGGACTGAAGGTGAGGAGACTCTTAAGTGGGGTTACCTGACTGAATTTTCTTAGTTGTTGTTTTTAGATGTTTATCTTTATTTTGATCGATAGACAATTCCCATCCCACTAATAGATCATACATCTCTTAAACGAAATAACCCAATGACGTTTGAATAAAAAATGAAAACAAAATCAAAAATTTTAAAAAAAGTTTTAATTCTACAAAAAAAAAAATTTTTTTTTAAATAAAATGAAGAACTGGTCAAATTTTTCTAAATACAATAGGTAAAGGATTGGGAAAAAAGATCGTTTCACCAAAATCTCATTACTCAACTCCCTTTAATTCGGACAGTCCTTAACCGACCTTAACCTTTGTCGCTACTAAAGAACTAAACGTGCTTCAAGTTTCACCTCGATCAGCAGACATTGGTTTTCAAAGTTGACTCACTTAACATGAAATCCCCCATTTATGTATATTATTTTATAAACAAAAATTTCGATAGCGAAACAACATACAGTTGTGAGTACGAGTAGATATAGAACAATATTGTTATCTATCCCTTTTCTATGAAAACATAGAAGTGTATGAGAAGGATTGTAGATTTTTTGGCTAAAACAATCAACATAATAACTTCAGATACCCAAGGGACGTCATTATAGCCGTGTCTAGAGAGTGTATTTAAAATAAAACGACTGTAATATAAATTATATTTTTTAAAATGATGTGATGTGCTTTGCTCCCAAAATCACATAAAAGCTATAGTTTCCTTGTAGCCTCAAATTAATTGGAGCTATGCTCTTGATACTCATAATGACATACGTACATTCATAACATAACAACAATTTTACCATGTTCCAGTTATTTTTTCGAGGACTCTAGGCCTTTGCTGTGGCCGACCTTTCCCATGTCCCAACTAATTAGTGATGGTAACAAGCATCACAACAGTTCCTCTCGTTAACGACGCCACAGTAATAAACTCAGCACTCTCAGGGGGGAAATGAGCAGCACTCGTTACTCGGCTTAGACATTTTGCAACTTCAAGATGGACTATAATTAGGGCTTTAAACTGCTTTAGTAAACTATGTGTAAATGTTACGACAATATTAATATTCATTAAAATAAAAATAAAAAAGAACTATGTACACTCGTATACAAAATAAAAAGGATGACACCGCCATCGTACGCTGTGCTCGTAAAATAAATGTTTATACGTTTACGGTCACCGCCAGTGCTCTTGAGCAGCAAAAGGATACTCATCGCCAGGGGACGTTTGTCTCGCCCCTTTGTATCATGTAAATAATTTACATATATAAACATACTCGTACAGAAAATGTTTCTGTGTCTATGTCTATCTTGTCACAAACATATATACTCGTTGTGAATGTAAAATGCTACAAAGCGTGAAAGTAGCCACAACTTCTCGTGTTGGACGTTTGCACATAGCTGCAGATGTGAGAAAATGTTTGGAAGGGTTTGTTAAAAAGGAGACTATATCGTTGCGCTGACTCTGCAATGTTAAAACAGCCTAAAGAAATGTTAATAAGTACACTAAGCAACAAAAAATTATGTCTGGTACAAATTTGTTTCCAAATGTGGTTCAATATTAAAAGCAAAATCATAATAATTTGAAATAATAATTTTAGAAAAAATATGTGCACGAATATCTTTAGTGAAATCGCTTGAGGAAAATTGATCTTGCATCTCGAATGCTTTATCGCCTTTTGCGAAAAGCTTAAACTGTAATACAAAGATATGCACGTCATAGTTTTTTACAAAAATATTGCCCGTTAATTTCAGTAGGGGCCCTCGAAGATGCGAACATAGACAATTTAGTTCTTAGGTATATATTTGGTCTCATTTTCAAAAAATGGAAAGAAAACTTTGAAAGCAAGTAAGAATGGCCGGGCAGATTCTTATGTACCCTCCACCATAATCTATAACCGCAAATATCTTTGAACTAGAAAAGAAGAAAATCGTGAAGTGATATGGTTGTTTTTTGTAGCGAATGCTTTTATAAATAAAACAAAAGCTACAAAGTTCAGCCAAATTGGTTAAAAAATCATCACCGCTTAACTGAAGATATTTCAGTATAAATAAAACACAAGCTGCAAAATTGCAGACAAATCGACCGGAAAATGTAGTATTTATGTCTTGATTACAAATATTTAAGAGCGACCTCTATATAGGAACTATAGCAAAGTATGAATTGATTTGGACAATTTTTGATAAGATGAATTTTTGTCAAAATATAATACAAATTGAAAAGTTTGTTTTATATTGTTTACAGATTACAAAAAAAAACACTTAAATTGTAAAACTCACATTTATTGGAAATTGTGTTACAGTTCTAAATTTCCGCGATTTTTGCATAGTTCATTGTAACTAACATCGTTTTTTACTGTATTCGCGATATCTCGCAAAGAAAACCAGATCCGATTTTTATCTCTTCACAGTTGAGTATTGGGAATGGCCCTGAACAAAACCTAATTACAGTTTTTGGCGTCAAACTTTTCAACCCTTGTGGTACGCAGTGTGCATTGTCGATGAGTTGCAGAGTCATTCATTGGTTTTAATATATCTTCAATATAAAATACGTAAATCCGTTAAAATATGGTAATTTTAAGAAAAAATCCTGAGGAAGGTAAGGTCGGGGTTCTGTACTTCAAAAACTACAATGAATATTGAAAAACTAAAAACGACAAAAATGTCATAAACATTAACAGATTTATTGTCTTTTTTTATTAAAATCAAAAGGGCAATTTTCGCGTTGTTGGAACTGCATTGGAATTGACAAAGTTAAAAAAAAACGTATTAAAATATTTTTTGCTAGCATTTTCTCAGCTACGATTTATTTTTTTTAAAAGTTTAATAACTTTTTCTTTCATTAATTTTTTTTTTATTTTTTCTTTCAGATTATATAGACAACAATTGGAGAATTTATAATGGAGAGGTTCACAATTGAACAGAGAACCAGAACAACAGAATTTTATTATTTAAACCAGAGATCAATTATTTTAACGCAAAGAGCATATCGTCGATATTTTGATTGAGATTTGACAGCACCCGACTATTTTCTTTGGGGTTATTTGAAGGAGCGAGTGTATGTGAACAAGCCAGAGACAATCCTTGAACTCAAGGCAAACATTGTTGCAGAAATTCGAACGCTACAGCCACAAGTTTTGAAAGGTGTTATGGAAAATGCTCTAAAAAGAGCCCATCAGTGCGAAGCTGAAAACGGTGGTCATTTAAGAGACATTGTTTTTCATACTTAGTGTAAACAAAATGTGCCTTTTGTATGTTATATAATCTGGAAGAAACAATAAAAAAATTAATAAACGAAAAAGTTATTAAACTTTTACACCCCTTGGTTTCTTTAGGCCCACCCTTCTTTTGGCCCACCCTGTACTACCCGATAGCTAAAAACCAAAAAATGTTGTGGATTATATGTCGAATTGTATAATATTAAATAATTAATAAAAAATAATAAATTGAAATAAATAAAAACTTGAAAAACATTCATTTGTGTGGGAGGTGCCAAAATGGGCGTGGCAACTTTACTCATTTTTCACGAGGCGATAACGAATAATAAGTGAATACTATGTGTGGAATTTCAGAAGATTCGAATAAGTAGTATATAAGTTATTAAGGAAACAATATTTCATTAAATGTTAACCCTTTGTGGGGGAGGTACAAGAAGGAGTGAACCAATATGTCTTATCTTCGAACTTAGTCTGAGATGGAGAAAATATTACAGCATAACAAAGTTTTACTTCTTTCGAGAATTATCGTGTGCACCAGCCAGCAGACAGACAGACGGGCGGACATTGTTCAAATGACGTAAAAAGACCCATGTCGAATTTTCACGAAACGTACTTGGGGTTTTAGGTCATTCCTTCAACGTGTTACACTTTTGGCTGGTAGTAAATGATATATATACATATATCCTCCTCTCTGCGGTCAGGGGATAATAACGGGGTAATGCCGGGTGTGAATGATCAAATATCAAAGAATAGACCTCTGCGAATAAAAATAATTTTCTCAAGTGCAGATTTGCCTTTCAAAACAGCCGGGCGCAGATGTTTTCAGTAAAATCGTATGAAGGATATTTTTTTAGAACATTTCATTTGGGTTGATGTAGATCTGAAACCTTAAGACCTTAAGGTGTTCTCTCGCGGATAAAGATAATACTTTATTTAAATTTTAATATACGATAACCTGCCATGTTAACCGATTTACTTAAAATTTGGCCATTTTCGTTAATGGAAACAGAAATCCACCTCTCACAGCATTCATAATGGAAAAAGATTCTATAATTCATAGACGTCGAATCCGAAGGACCATATACATAGCTTGAACTGATTTTCATCAAATTCGTAAGTTTGAAAAATATTCTTCTGCCAAACATCGATTAGAAAATGTGACTTCTCTAACACTTAGATGTCAATTCGTTTTTGTATTTATGTAGATGCTTGTATTTGCAAAATTTCTTACTGATCGAATATAAAATAAATCTTCTAAAGCGCTTAGATATCAAATCGGGAGGTACATATGTGTATGTATATGGGGAAACAAATTAAGGGTGGTTAAATTGTATGGGTCGATGTTGAATTTGTACCACACCTAAACGTCTAGTTTTTGCTGCATTTCATTTGTCATTTATCAACTTCAGACTAACTCAATTTGAACCATGGAAAGATACACAATCGAGCAACGCGTTAAAGTTTTTTAAGCCTTTTACGAAAATGGGCGTTCAAATCAAAATTCACTTCGTGATGTTTTCTTGATCAGCATAATCGACCAAATGTGTCCACAATAGGGAGAATTGTGCGCAAATTTCAGCAAGCTGTGCATGCTCGTTCAGTTCGTTTGGTGCGGCTTATGGGCTGGCGACGTCGTCCGGCCATACTTCGAAATGAGGGCGGTTACTGTGAATGGCCTGCCTGTTACTGTGAATGGTGTTCGCCATCGTGAGATGATAACGAACTTTTTATGGCCGAATTAGAAGATTGGAAGATGGTTTCAACGGGACGGTGCCACTTGCCACCCAATTAACGAAACAATGGCTCTTTTGCGCAACAAATTCAATGGCCGTGTTATCTCACGTCGCACAATGGGAAAAAATGGGTAAATACGCGCGCATAGCAGTATTTTTAATCTCACGACTATACCGTTAGAGATAGAGTCCAACGGTTTGGACCATCTTCAAGAGAATTCTTTGGAGAATAATTTGGTGTAGCCAGATTTTTCTTACTGTTACCATTTATCGCACAGTGGGGCTTCAAAATCGACTTTGTGGAATATAGTGTGAAACTCCGAATATCGTGCCAAATTCAGTGATCTTCATTTTAAATTAAAGCTGACAAAATTTAGTTTAAAATATGTTTCAGGTGCTTGATTGTGTGTTGCTGCGTTTTAAATATGCAGACCATTGAAGTTCAAAAATATGTTTGTCAACATTGCGAAAAAAGTCTACAAAACCTGCCATGCTTTTAAAATTGAAACTAAGACAACTTAAATAGGATAAAATTGTGGGCTGCAATATTTTTGAAAGCTGAAATTTTACTATAATGTACTTTACACAATGGTTCGTAGACTGATTATAATTGAAAGTTAAATTAAAAACAAAAAATAATCGGTCCACCCTAATACACGCAAACTGCGGAAGCGTATATATTTTATTGTAACTATATTTTTATAGGTTTTGTAGAAAAAGTGAAGTATAAAAATTACTATGTATAATCCTTATAATATTAACAAGATCTCTATTTTTAATCGTACTTGATAAAACTTGCAGCCGCGTGTTAATCCATTTATTCTCGTCCGTTCAGTACCCTTCGTAATTATTATCCGATTTTGCCGAAATTTTACAAACGTTTTTTTTTAACCAAGATGATCGGTCCATATTTTTCGGGAAAATCGGTTCATAGATTGATACAGCTCCCACACATATTTTCTATATTTAAAGAAAAAAAAGCACATATTTAAAGTACAAAAATCTGCCATAATCGCAAAAGGTCGCAAAAGGTCGCAGATAAACTAGGTACCGTTGGATTCATTCCTAAGTCACCTCTCTTCTCTATGTCATATGGTAGTGATCCCACGTGATCCAAAAAATTTGTATTCCATTTACTGTGGATCATTTTTTTGAAAAACAAAAAAAAACTGTTGTTTTTACTTTGAAATATCTTTTCATTGGAAAGCGTTAAAAATACGTTCTATACACAAAAATTAAGATGAATAGTACCTTATTATATGTTGCAAGTCCTATCGCATTGCACCAATAAACGCGAATTCTACAAGCATTTTAGTATATGCATTTTATCATCGCAATGTTATTTGCATTTATTAGTAAAAAAGACAAACTTTGAATGGTCATAACTCAAAATCGCCTGGAGATATTTTCATAAAATTTGTAGGTATTTTCATTAAATGTTATCCACAATAAAATAACACTCCCAAAAAATTGATTTTTGAAAGATGTTTTCAAAGTCTATGCGCGCATATTTCATCATATTTTCCCATCGTGCGTCGTGGCGATGTCAATTGGCCGCCAAGATCATGTGATTTCACACCGTTGGACTTCTTTCTTTGTGGTTATTTGAAAGAAAAGTTGTACGTCGATAAGCCAGCAACAATTCAAGAGCGAAAGGATGAGATAATTCGGCACATTAACTGCATACAACCTCAATTATGCCTCAGCGTAATCGCGGCGGCCATTTGGCCGATATTTTGTTCCACACATAATATAACCATACCAATACTATCATAATAAAAAGAAATGACAATAATTTCCTAAATAATTTGTATATTATTCAAAATTAACATCGGCCCTTAAAATGTTACCACCCTTTATATGAATCTGAACCGGCTTCGGTCAAAAATTAAATTCTTCTCTTGAAAACGTCATAAAAGTCGAATGTTAAATATTGCCCTACACCGCTTCGATGTTAAATCGGTTGAAACTTATATATGGGGGTTATATCTAAGCCTGAACCGATTTTTACAGTCGGATATACAGACGGACGAACAAAGCTAAATAGACTCAGAAAGTGATCGTAAGTCGATTGCTATAATAAAGTTCTAGGTTTATATCTTCTCATTTTGGATGTAACAAACAAATGCACAAAGTTATAATACTCTATACCATATAAACAAATCCAAACAGTGATCTGGGAGTGAACACTTTATCCAATAAATAATTTACCGTTTTTTTTTTGTTTTTGTGTTAAGTTTTGAGCTTTGGCGTGTTCTTACACATATAGTAAAATTTTCTGGCCAATATTTTTGTAGAACATTTCATCCCTGCCCTCCCCGTTGTAAGGGGTGTTTTTTTACAATTTGTTAAAGTGGGGCCAAATATTACAGTTATGTGGGGGAGCTAGAGAGCTAATAATTGGCCTTAATATTTTCTATAAAGTTGCTGAACATACCCTATACCAAAAAAATATATTTCTGTTACATAATAGTGAAATAATGACATTTTTGGGGTACATTGTGGTTTTTTGAGCTATTTAGTGTACCTAGACACGTTCAGGTTGTATTGATATGTTCACAAAAGTTGTTCAGATTTACGTTGGCTACAATTTTGCTAAGCATTGTTAGTACAAAATTACGAGGACCTGGAAGTTATGCTGTAAAAAGTGAAAAAAATATTTTTTCCTTCACTTTTTCATAAAAAAGTAAGGGAAAACATTTTTTTCGCAAAAAATTTTAAGAGACTTTGTTCATCATATAAGCAGTATCACCAAGTCTGAATTAGTTGTTGGACAAAAGCTGATTACACCTTTTTCGAGGGGCCGCTGATTTTCAGAAACTTTGGAGGCCCATAAAAAAAATTGGTCACCAATTTCGCCAAATCGAGTATAGGGTTATACTACCTTTTGATAGTAGAATCGAACCTATACTGTCAAGTCTGTGTATTTTTTTTCACTGTTGCACAGTGTTATAAACTAGTAAAAGCTTTAAGTTCGGCCATGCCGAATCTTACATACCCTTCACCATGGATCGCATGTGAATGGTTTCGGATACAAATAAACTCATTAAACCCCATTTCATCCCAATTAGTTGAAATTTGTGGTTTTTGTATCGTTACGAAGTCAAATCTAGGGGAACCTTTGTATGGGGGCTATATCAAAACATGGACCTATGACTACCGTTGTTCGTGTGAAGGATACCGGGTATAAATAAACATCAGTTACCAATCGGTCCGATCAGTTGACATTTGTCGTCTCTATGACGATAAGAAGTCAAATCGGGGAAATGCTATATAAGGGGCTATATCCAAAATTAAGACCGATATTACCCATTTTCAATACCAACATACCTGCAGATATAAGAAGTATATGTACCAAATTTCACCCAGCTCAAGTATTATAGATTGTAGCGTGATTACAACAGACGGGGGACGAACGGAAATGGCTAAATCGTCTTAGAATTGTAAGACGATTAAGAATATATATACTTTATGGGGTCTCAGATCAATATTTAGAGGTATTACAAACGGAGTGACAAAATGAATATACCCCCCCCATCTTATGGTGGAGAGTATAAAATGCCATCTCTCAGAAAGTTAAATAGTTAGGAGAATGTTCGAAAAACTAACGATTCCATTCCACTAATCTTTGAACAGGTTAGATTTGATAACTCTAATAGTTAAAATGTAATAACCCTATGTCTGTGCAACTATCATGTACTGCTGAGTGTTAAGTTTCATTCTGCAACGTTAAGTGGGAAAGGACGAAATAGTTCTGTTAACATCACAGGGATTTTGTGTTTGGCGACAGTGTTGTCTCGCAACGGCGGTTGTGTTTGGGAGCCACAACGGAGCGAAAAAGGATAACAAGTGGGTGCCAAGGGATAAATCGTACAAAAGCACACATATCCCTCTATACGAAGCTCATCGCTTTTTTTTGCATTCTCAGCACAGATCACTTTGGGGGTATGTATGAATGTCTGAACGTATGTATATGTTCATGTTCAACACATAATGGTGTACATAAAAGACTGAGCAACAACAACATAAAAGAACGGTAGCATAAAATGACGGTCCTAGAATGATTTTCACCTCAGGGCCCAGGAAAAAAACCAACGACAGTAAAGATGACATTAGTTATGAATAAACATAATATAAAACATAAAACTAAAAAAAATGGCAAAAAAAAACATGATTTATGTAGTACAGCAGTTAGGATAATAAAGTGACATAATAAACATAATTATAAATGTATGCATATCAAACTATAAAGTAATGGAGGGAGGGAGGGACGGTAGATTCCATAGAGCTGGTCTAGAAATGCTGCAGGAAATTAGAACCAATGGTTGAGTTACTAATGGATACATGGATTTGGATAACTTTTTATTCTTAGATTTTTGTACAATTTTGGAAGTATACATTGGATACACTATGCAAAAAAGAGATTCAGGTGAATATATCTAACTTTGAATTGAGTACAATGACTATGTGCAATTGTTTTGTAAAACCGAAGAGAAGAGGAGATACAGCCGTGGCTTTTTATAACCATCAACTTGGAATCTAATTGTGAGTCAGTTAAGATATGCCCGCATTTCGTTCATCCACCCGTATGTCCGTCGGTCCACGTATTCATGTAATCAAAGTAAAGCTATACACTTAAATTTACCACACATGTATGTCTTGGATGTGCCTTTTGAAAAAGGTAACATCGTTTACTACTTCCACGACTACGACTATATGCATCACTGACTGACAGACCATCAACTTCCTGTTCAAACGGCTGAAACTAGAACAACGAAATTTGTTGTGAGGATTATTATATTGACATATACGCAATAGTGGGGCAAAAGGGGACAAATCTGTTGTTTTTCCAATATAAAAGCACATCTCAAAAAATCAAAATATTCAGAAAAGCCAAAATACTTTTTCTCTCACAATACATTTGACAAAAAGTTGAGTGTTGGAAAGAGTCTTCAAAAAATTGACTAACATGGAATTGTCATATATCAATCGATAGGTAATGATCCATTGAATACATTTGAGGAGGTACTATTCAAAACTCGAATATTCCGCATTTGACAGAACTGTGCGAAATCTGCGGGGTTTTCCAATAAGAGTGATATGATTTCTTTGAAAAAAAACACACACACTTATTGTTAAGTAAATTCTAAAGTTTTTATTTAATGTGAAGTACAATCGATACAATTAAGTACTGAATAAAAAGTCATTCAAATGGCCTCCATGACTTCTTCTGCAGGAACGAATTCGATGAACCCAATTTTCGAGCACTTTTTCCACTAAATAAAGTCGTAAAGTCGTATGTCATGAATGGTACGTTCAATATTGACTTGTAAAGCTTGAAGAGAGTCTGGTTTATTTCGAAAGACCAATGACTTCAAATAACCCCACAAGAAATAGTCTAATGGTGTTTAATCACAACTTCTTGGAGGCCATTCAATATCACAATTTCTTGAAATAATCGAATCTCCAAACTTTTCTCGCAGCAATTCAATTGTTTCATTTGCTGTATGGCACGTAGCCACAATCGGTCAATGGCAAAAAGTTAGCTCAAGTTTTTTGGATTTTTTAAAATTATTTTTATAATGAAACTGAATAATTTGTAAACGTTGTTCTTGTGTACATATATCTCTCCATGATGAAATTGTAAACACTACAGAATACAATGAAAAACAAATGACAGATCATGACATATTACATATGGCCGAAACGTCACTTTAAAATCATATCATCCCTATTGGAAAGCCCGTTATGTGACTAATCTTGACGTCCTTTATAATGCACCAACATTTCGGGTTAAGACATAAAGTGAAACAAAAGGGTGACACTTATGGTATCATCGCAAAATTTCAAACGGCTACAAGTAAGAATGTTCAGTCGGGTAAACCGACTTATGAATCCCCTCACCTTGAGTCCCAAGAAAGTATTCGTAAAATTTATATTTTTTTGTTTTAATTAAATTACTCGTACTATCAATTTAAGTTTAATTTAATTTTAAGCATTTAATAACATTAAAGTATTTACTGGTATTAAAGTTAAAAGCTGTTAACTTTTGGTGCAAAATGGTCCATTTGTGTGGGAGGTACCAAAAAGGGCGTACCAATAACGCCCACTTTTTTGTGGACTCTAGGTACTTTTAAAGCATTACACCGTACGAAATTTCAAGTATTTGTAAGCACTGGCATAAAGTTAAAAGCTGTTAACTTTTGGTGCAAAATGATCCATTTGTGTGGGAGGTACCAAAAGGGAGTGGCCACTTCGCCCATTTTTCTTGACGTGTTAGCGACTAACAAACTAATACTATGTGTGAAATTTCAGAAGATTCGAGTAAGTAGTATAGAAGGTATTAAAGAATCAATATTTCACTAAAAGGTACTAGAAGGAGTGGACCAAAATGGCCCACCTTAAACTTAGCCGGAGATAGAGAGTAATATTACACTTTTGGCTCGTAGCAAATGATATATACCCTCCTCTCTAAGGTGAGGGGATAAAAACGGCTAATATCACTTGATTTAGCATGTTCGAAATATGTATATCGATTTGGTCTCATTTCTGTTACATTTTTGGACTAGCACTGTGTAATGAGCAAAATTGTTCAGGCCAAATTGTTATGCGATCTTTTCCACTAAAACCAAATTCCAAATTATATTCCTCTGAAGTTCGAATCATAGTTTCCTACTTATTTTACCGTTTAATTCTCAATCATTGCTTTTGCTGATTTTGGAATGAGACTCAGTTAAGTATTGAGAAACGAATTTTCGTGAATTTCCACTCTGTCGCCTTAGTCACTTGTCCTGCTTATATTCCTCGTGTTGTTTTATTTTTGTTTCCAGTTTAACTTTTTTCATTGTTGTCTATGAGTACATGTGTTTGGGTGTGTGAGAGTGTCTCCCCAGCAGCAAAATGGTCCAGGCCTTACAGGCATCAGGCCTGATAGAAGGGCTTCCAACACCTCCTATAGGAAGGCACGCATGCCTTCTTTATGAAGGTCTGAAAAATGTGCAATCTCTCACTTCTAAAAAAGTAACCGTGCCTCCTGCTCCCGTCTTTTTTCAAACATGTCTAACGCCTTCTAAAAGATGTCAGAGAAAAGTCGTTCTTCATGGTCAGCAGTCAAATTGAATTATTGAAAACCACCGCCGATATATGTTCATATGTTGATGCGTTTCGTTCTCCCTCTCTCTCAAGTTTTTGCATATGTAGAAAAATGTACACTCTGCCTTCCTTCACCCGACTTTTATCATGCATGATTCTGTCCTTCTAAAAATATATCATATCGAAGGTGTTTAGCACACAACATTTAAATTTTGTGTAGACATAATCATTCATGATAAAATCCGGGAGAAGGAAGGCAGAGTGTACACGAATTCGTTCTCCCTCCCTCCCTTAAGTATGAACTTTGTTCCTACTGCGAGAGTTCAAACCAGTTTTAAGCAAAAAAAAAAGAAATACCGCTACACAAATTGAAAAGTGAAGGTGAAGACAATTAAAATTAACAAACAATTAGTCGTTGCAAAGGTTTTGTAGAGATCAGTTGCTTTGTGTTTTTGATATATTAAGATAGATTCTTATCAAAATTATTCTATATCATCTTTGCGAACTCCTATATTATGCATTTGAAGTGCTGAATATGACATTCATTTAAAATACATTATTTGGTCTGCATTTTGATTTACTGTAGGACTTTCCTTCGACGCTGTATGTACATCAGACCTTAATTTCGAAGCTCTAAATCATACCTTAATTTCGAAGTCCTTCTTAAGACCTCTCTTTCGAAGTCCTATATCATGCCTTCATTCGACAATCCTTTGTTAGGCATTATTTTTACCGCGAGATGCAAGGCCTGGCCTCGCAATGTCACTCCATGTAAAAAAGAAATAAAGATTGAATGCGGCGGCCAGGCCTCGTGGCTCTTAAATCAGGCCTTATAGCTTGCCGCCTAAGACCTGATTTTTACCGCTGGGTCCTTATGGCTTTGCGTATGTGTGTGAGTGCCCTCCTCTCTAAGGTGAGGGGATAAAAACATAAAATACGGTGTAAGAGTAGGGCTGGAGTGACAATTAGGTAAGATTTTTCAATATTCACTCTTTACAACGTACTGTGGGTCAAAATAAAGGGAGTTAGAAAACTGCATTTTGGAATGAACTCTTGTGACATTATTAAATCCGAACGAGGTCTACAAAACCATTCTCTTGAAAGGTGCATCTTGTATTTGGACCATATTTTGAAAAATATGCTCCATAAGGCCGGGATACACTTTAGATTAAAGGAAATTATGAAGATTACAAATGTTAATAACGACTCGTTCACGTGGAAGCAAAAGTTTAGTAACTGTCGTTAAAACTATTAGAAAAAAATTGATTTAAAAAAAAAACGTTTTTTGTTGGCAAGAAAAAAATATTAAATATAGAAGAAATGCAATTTGAAAGCTAGCCTAACGAAGAAAACAATGCATATTAGAATAAAATCGATGGTTAAATGTAGAAATATTAGCACTTTTGGTAGAAATAAAGGAATTGCAACATAATCCGATTATTATAACCCCACTATTGTGAACAAGGGTATATATCAGATGATGTACCCTCCACTGTAGGATGGGGGGTATATTCATTTTGTCACTCCGTTTGTAACACCTCTAAATATTGATCTGAGACCCCATAAAGTATATATGTTCTTAATCGTCGAAATTATAAGACGATTTAGCCATGTCCGTCCGTCCGTCCGTCTGTTGTAATCACGCTACAATCCGTAATAATAGAACTAGGCTGATCAAATTTGGTATAAATATTTCTTATAGTTGCAGGTTGTTTGGGATTGCAAATGGGCTATATCGGTCAATGTTTTGATATAGCCCCATACAAAAATCAGGCTGAAATTTTGTAATATGACTTTATTTGTGAACGAAACCATTCACATGCTATGCATGGTGGAGGGTATATAAGATTCGGCCAGGCCGAACTTAACGCTTTTACTTGTTTATTTTTATACCCTCCACCATAGGATGGGGGTATATTCATTTTGTCACTCCGTTTGTAACACCTCAATATATTTATCTGAGACCCCATAAAGTATATATGTATATTCTTAATCGTCGAAAAATTCTAAGACGATTTAGTCCGTCCGTCTGTTGTAATCACGCTACAGTCCGTAATAATAGAGCTATGTGGCTGAAATTTGGTATAGATGCTTCTTATATCTGCAGGTAACTTGGGCGATATCGGTCCATATTTAGATATAGCTCCCATATATAGCATATAACATGTTATGATTCCTATTGTTCTCATCTACTATATTTTTGGTGTTTTTGGTGTTATTTTCTTTAGGTTTGAGTTATTTTGTGTGGTCACATGCTATCCATGGTGGAGGGTATATAAGATTCGGCATGGCCGAACTTAACGCTTTTACTTGTTTATTTTGATTAAATTATTAACAGTCTCAGCCCTGCACGAGCTTCTGAGCACTATCGAATCGTCCCTACATTTCAAGGAATTCACCATGGTATAGAAAGGGGCTTTTAACAACATAGATGCGGTAATCGCAGCATTGTCACATCTAAAGGTGAACTGTAGCTGGATTAGACTAATTCAAGGACTACTCAACAGAAGACGCATAACAGCATATCTAGGGTCCACAACTCTAACAAGGTTAGAGATCTAGAATGTTGTGGCTGCAAGGTCGTGGCATATGCGGACGACCTGGCAATCGCAGTGAGTGGCAAATTCGAAAACATCCTCCGATATATTCTACAGGTGGCTCTGAACAAATTGTCTAGATAGGCCAGAAGCAGCGGTTTGGGTGTTAACCCAAACAAGACAGAATTGGATCTCTTTACTAGGATGAATAATATCCCTCATGTGGACCCTCCTCCTCGGATAAATGGAACAGATCTAGTCTTTTCTGAAAGTGCAAACTTTTTAAGAATAATTTTGAATAGGAAACTGTCATTCAGACTAAACGTACTGGAACGTGTAAAGAACGCCAACATCGACCTATATTCCTGCAGGAAGGCTGTAGGGTCGCGGTGGGGGCTCTCTCTTAAAATTGTCCATTGGATATATATAGCAGTGGTTCGTCCAATACTGTTATACGGCATTGAGGTATGGTGGACGGCAACTGACAAACTATCCATCACAAACCTGTTATCAAGGGTTCAGAGAACTGCCTGTGGAGCGTTAAGCACTACAGCGACTGAGTCTCTACAAGCCCTTCTCCATATACTGCCGATTAATGTTGTGGCGAGAGAAGTTGCAACCAAAGCGGCAATAAGATTAAACTGCCTATCAATGTGGAGGTACAAGAACTACGGTCACATGAGGATATCAAAGTGTAGTGCTATGGTAACCGACCGAGTGGACTATATATCAACGGTGCGCACCTTTGAGAGGAACTACATCACTATGATACCAGCCAGGGATGAATGGGATGGCAGAATACCCGGAAATAGAAACCATCTCCACTTCTTCACGGATGGTTCGAAGCTTGATGAAAAGGTTGGCTTCGGAGTACACTGTGAAGAACTTAATTTGGATATAGCTCACAGATTACCGGATACCCGCAGTGTCTATCAAGCCGAAATAATGGCAATATGGGAAGTCGCCAAGTGGCTGAGTCGGAACATAGTAACCAACACTGGCGTTGTCATTTACTCGGACAGCCAGGTTGCCATCAATTCTCTGGAGGCTACATCCTTTTTGTGGTACCTTTGTGTGAGGTACCAAAAAGAGCGTGGTAATAAAGCCCATTTTTCACTGAACTGTAGGCACTATACAATTACTATTACACATTGCGCTGTACAATAAGAAAGCATTGCGCTGTACAATAAGAAAGTTCAGCCGGGTAAATCATCAGAAACGAAAAAGGTCGTAACAACAAGAAAAATGGAAAATCCGTTTTTGATGGATTTCGGTATATTGCATCAAAATACACATCCTGACAAATTTTTAGCGAGCTACTATCAAAAATGGCGAATTTATTAACGAAAATCAAAAGGGCCGAACAACAAATTATTTATTTTTTCATAGTTAGATTTTCCTATTTCACGCAATTTTCACAAACAAGTTATAAATCATATTTGTATGAATTTATATATGTATCATTACGTTTAGGTATTATCCTGAAAACCCCGTTTTTCTAACGTGAAAATTTTTCATTTAAATTAGTTTTTTGCTTCTCCTGTAAAATGTTTAAATATGATGATAGGCCATTTCTCGTTTCTGATGACGATATAATAACTTTAAAGCATGTACTGGTATTAAAGTTAAAAGCTGTTTAATTTTGGTACAAAATCGTACATTTGTGTGAGATTATTATATCGTTTCTGATGAAGATATAATAACTTTAAAGCATGTACTGGTATTAAAGTTAAAAGCTGTTTAATGTTGGTACAAAATCGTACATTTGTGTGAGAGGTACCACAAGGGGCGTCCCAATAACGGTCAGTTTTCTCTAGACTCTAGGTACAATAAAAGCATTACATTGTACAAAATTTCAAGTATTTATAGGCTCTGATATTAAGGTACTTTTCGATAACTTTTGGTACAAAATGGTCCATTTGTGTGGGAGGTACCAAAAGGGGCGTGCCAATTACGGCCACTTTTCTCTAGACTCTAGGTACTATAAAAGCATTGCGCTGTACGAAATTTCAAGTATTTGTATGCACTGGTATTTAAAAGCTGTTAACTTTTGGTACAAAGTGGTCCATTTGTGTGGGACGTACCAAAAGGAGCGTGCCAATAATGCCCATTTTTCACTGTATTGTAGGTACTATTAAACCATTACACTGTACAAAATTTATTAACTTTTTGTTCAAAATTGTCCATTTGTGTGGGAGGTACCAAAAGAGGCGTTTAAACTTCGCCCATTTTTCTCGAGGTAATAGTGACTAATACTATGTGTATAATTTCAAAGGATTCAAATAAGTAGTATATAAGTTATATTAAATAATCAATATTTCACCAAATGTTAACCCCTGTGGGGGAGGTACTAGAAGGAATGGACCAATATGGCCCATCTTCGAACTTAGCCGGAGATAGAAAAAAATAGTACCACGTACCAAATTTGAAGTCGATCGGTTACTCCTTTCGAGAGTTATTGTGCGCACTAGCCAGCAGACAGACGGACGGACATTACTCATTCGACTTAAAATGCCCCAAAACGGATATCTGCCGAACATACTTAGGATCTTAGGCCACTCCTTCGAGGTGTTACACTTTTGGGTTGTAGCAAATGATATATACCCTCCTCTCTAAGGTGAGGGGATAAAAAAATTATCGAGGTAACGCGGTCAATTTTTTTTTCAATTTAAATTTTTGGGAACACTCTGAATTGCAAAATAAGATTTTTGCGAGAAAAAATCGACTAATTGGTTATTGGTAAATAAAAAAATTTACATAAAACTCGACATAGTTACCTAAATTATGTTAAGAAATAGTATTAAAAATGTCAAAAGGATCGGTTCAGTAGTTTTTGAGTTATGAGGGGCAACGTCTTTAAAACCATGGGTTGTGGGAAAAACGCTTAAAACGCTTTTCTGATGTACTGAGTCACATATGAGGCGCGGTTGCTTAGACTGCAGTATGTTCTTTAGTTTTGCTCCGATTCACCTCAAACTTTCACACAATACTCATGAAAGTTTTCTCTTTAAAAAAAACTAATACGAGTATGCAAAAAAATAATGCTTTTATATTTAAAAAATAATGCTTATATATTCAATCGAAAATCTACGATATGTATAAGTACTGTTGCGTATGTTTGACTTCTTACTTATTTAAAACATGAATATCTCAACAGTACGTCTGTTGTATTTATGTACATAATTCAGGTCCTGGTTAGCGTAGCCTGTCCGTTGTGAAAGTGACGAAGTTAAAGGCAAATATTTGCCCTTGGGGCAACCCAAGTGTTTGGAGGGAATTGGTTGTTACGAACAAATTACCGTGCCTCTGACACAGCTACCTATGCAATATGGGACAAACATTTTAATTAAGATTTCTCTTCTATGTGCAACCCATTGTATAATTCAGAATTCGTAAGTGAGAAGTGTGGTGTGGTTATTAGTAATTTACTTGGCTTACAAAAGTAGTACATATTTGCTTGACACTTTAACTGAAATCAACGGAAATGAGACTTTAGACCTAATATGTGTCCCATGTTTCTAACTATCAATCAACATTCAATTCACGGGGTATATTGTATTTCGCATGGAATCAGGCGAATATTAACACTTATATGTTATTGTTAAAGGGAAAGTCAGAGGGCATTCACACTAAACACCTCTTTAATTATTTCTAAATCTTATTATTATTATTATTTTCCTTCAACTTAAACCTCCTTATGGATCAACAGTATTCAAAATTTAACGTATTTAATGTATACCATTTGTTACGCTTTCTGCGATTCGATTAGAAAACTCCCGCTGTAATCATGATACAGCTTTATTAAATCACAATATTTTCCTAGAATTATTATGGCAAAACGTGAATGTTCACATGCAAGTCATATCTGTGCTTTCACAATTCACGGAATAGTAAAGCGCTCATTATAATCATATGCAAATTTGATTTAGACATCCGAATAGATGAATGGAAAGGATTGTTATAGCAATTTCACCTAAAATACCAAATCACATTCATGTGTTTGCACAGTGATAAGCTGATATGAAAAATTGCGAGTACACCTACACAGGTAGTCGTGCAGTCGTGAAACTTTAATCCTCAAAATTTAAAATAAGTCCTGATAGATTTTTTTGTGACATAATATTTCAAATGCATCCGTGCATACATACACATTGGCCATGGTTAACAACTTCATTATTCATTCTACATTTTTTTATTATTTATGGTTGGAAAATACCGGTATAAAATCAATCATAAAATGTGTCGAAAGGGACTTTCAGCAAAGTTGCTTGCTTCTTCTTCAGCCTCGCCCTCACTTCGTTGATACCCTGCATCAATGAATAATGCTTTTCTTTGGCAAAGAAAACTCTGGAGAGTATTAAAAATATTTGAGCAAAAAAAAATGGTTAAAAGAATCGAACTGAAAGTAAAAGTATAAGTCCCACATATGAAAAACGGTGAAAATGTTCCTAAAAACGTGTGAACTTCTTATAAACCTACACAAAACACCCGAAGGAAGCACTCACACAGAAACATAGTATATCGCATAACAATATCTATGTGTATATATATACCACACACACATGTACAGGCAAAAGCACTTAAAAATGTATGCATGTAACAAATGTATGCATGTAAAAATAGCTCAAAGCTCAGAACAGTCTCCATTGCTCTGGATAGGGACACACTGTCTACGAGGGAGATCCCAAAATTATTTGACCTGATATATAGATGGTGGTAGTAATTTGGAAAAAATTACTTTCGTGAAAAGTGGCAACCTTCTAAAAAATATTTTTTAAGTTTCAAGGCTCCATGTTGTTTAGTTTTTTGAGCACTCACAAGTAAACGATCTTAGTGAATTTGTAAACGTGAAAAAATTGGCCACCGATATGTGATACAATACTTTCACTTGAAATGTCTCAGTCCACCAAATATAAAAACCGAGCTAGATTATACTTTAGGTGAGTCTGCTTCTTCGTTTACAACTATAAAATATAGGGTGCCAGAGTTTAAACGGGGCTGCACGTACCGATACAAACTGAGGTGTTCTTGCCAGAAATGGTTATGAAAATCTACAATATGTTATTGGATGACCGTCGCACAGTGGAAAATTTTCGTCATTTTCTGATCGAAAATCAATAACTTTGTTAATTTGAGAGATATATTTTTAAAAATTTGCACACATAATATAGACAATATTTAAAAGGAAGTGTGAAAATATTTCGGATTTCGCACCACTACATATTCAGTAGTAAGCTTGCAAAATCTGTACTTTTATTTTTTTCTGAAACTGTACCACAGTTTTGACCGAATTGAAAGGTCCAAGTTGAAATATTAGTTTTCTGGAATTTGGTATGCAATTTGCATCTTTAATGGTTAATTAAAATCAATTCATTTATAAGGATAAATTAAAATTATGAGAAAATAAAGTTGAAGCACAACTTTATTTTTTGTGAAAAAAACACAATATTTTTATAAATTAAAATTGTCTGTGTGGGGCATTTTCAATAACAACACCGCGTCTTCAGCAAGATCTCTACAGGCTTTGCGTGTTTCTTTTCTGATGCTAGATATATAAGGATCTGAAGTACATAAAAGTCTCTTAAATACATCCTCATTTGTCGCTATCCTTGAATTTTTTCTGGAATGATTCAATCGGTAGTTTTTATAATCTTTGTTACGCGATTCTTGGGCATCTTCTGACAAATGACCCATTGGCAACAGAGAAATTATTGAGAATGCTTTTTCCATGTATTAATAATTTATGGACAGAAGATGGCATATAATACCGCTTATATTTTTCCACATATAGATTTGCTATTTGGAGAGCATACTTGTTATAATTTTCGCCATCTATCATGACACCGCATGATAAAGCTTGTAGAATATTGTACAACATTCGTATTAGCTGTACATCTATGCCTGTTATTTCAGCACTGACTTCTGCATTGGAAAAAAATCTTCGTGCAGTATTCCCGTCGTTGCTGTTTCCACTTCCCTGTCTAGGTTTGTCAATTATTAATCCTAACTCTTCACGGAAACGCTTTTGCACCAATTTTTTCTTGCATTTTTTTAATACCTGGTGTTCTTTAGAAATTGCTGACAAATCATTTCCATACACCGAATCCATGCATGTAAGGTTGACATTCCATATTGCAAGGCGTTTTCATTTTCAGTTCTTTTTATGGTACTTGGTATATCATTCATTTGCTTTGGACTCGCATTGCAAATAGTACATACTGCACAAGAAGTCGTGTTTGTTAGTGTCTTAACAACTTTACCATCAACCATTGTTAGTAAGAGTTCGTGACTTATTTCGAGTTCATGCGTTCCGCAGTTAATAAATGTTGGCAACAACGACTTTATTTGGCTCTCAATATTTTGAACCACTTCTTTGGTTTTTTTCAGGAGTCTCTTTACACATTTCAATCGAAATGGGTCTGCAATAACGCACTGAAGAAGGAACATGATTTTGCCAAACTAATGAGCCACCTTCTCTATCAATAATTTTTATAGGAACCAATGAAGTAATAAACAAATTGCCATCAGATATATTCTCAGACTCCTCAGGAAGAAATTGCTTATACTCACTTTGACCCGAGGAGCCATCACATCCCCATTTGCAATATAGAGTGAGCTTACGCATATTTTTGTTCTCAACATTGTCAATCATTAAAATTCGTTTGGCAGTATGGTCAAGTAGTTCTTGCAAAGATTTAACTTTTGCTACCGTATTCCCAATTTCAAGAGAATTTGGATAACAATTAAGTTTTTCTCTTTGAATTTTATAGTATGGTGGCATAAGTGGACAATTATTATTGAGCATGATAATTCTTAAATGGGTATATTGACTTTTAGTTAAGTCGAGATCGAGAAATACACTCAATGCTTCTGTGCTATCCAGAGGTTTAACTTGTGGCGATACCTTACGAATTCAGATTTTAGTTTTTAATTTTATAATAGTCAAGTAGTCATAGATTTGTTTTCATTTTGTATTGCATTGAAAATTTGTTTTAGAGAAATAAATTTAGCTGGTTTTGAAATCTAAAAGGAACACAATAAATTGATTTCCACATTGGTGACCCCGACGGAGAAAAAAATAAAATTTTTGATATGACGCAGCAAAATAATTCATCGGAAATTTCGCGAGTTGCAATCCGTGTGCCTCCATTTTGGAGACAAAATTCTGGATTATGGGTCCGACAATTGGAGTCCCAATTTATTACATCTGGAATAACATCCGACGACACGAAATACCACACGTTAGTTGGTTCAATAGAAAGCAGCATCCTGAACCACGTAAGCCACATTGTTGAACAGCCTCCAGAAGAAAACAAATATGAGACTCTTAAAAAGGCTTTGTTGCATGAATTTATGGAATCTGATGAGAAAAGACTTCGGCAATTGCTGGAAAATGTTAGCATGGGCGACATGAAGCCATCAGTACTATTACGGGAAATGCGCGAGTTGTCCTGTGGAAAAGTTTCGGAGGACTTACTTAAAACTTTGTGGATTCAACGGCTTCCAACAACAACAAAAGCAATTTTGTCGGTAAGTGAAGACAAAATAGATAAATTGACGATAATGGCGGATAAAATCTACGACCAATCGGATGCGGCTGGTATGATTAATGACACCTCTAAGAAAGAAGAAGATCGCTTATCTGTTTTGGAAAGAAACATTAATGAAATTGTCAGCAAAATTGATGCCCTATCCACCGATAATCCACGTCGCACTAGAAGAAATACGCGAAGTCGATCAAGAAATCGAAGCAGCTCTCGTACATCAGCCTCATTTTGCTGGTATCATCATAATTTCGGTGCAAAGGCAACAAGATGTCGTTCACCATGTTCATTCAATCAAACGGGAAACTAATAGGCAACTCATCTAAACAGGCGAATGAGTGTGGCCGTCAAATAAGTCGCCTGTTCATTCAAGATGCTGATTCGAAGTACAGATATCTTATAGACACCGGTGCGGATATTTCCGTTCTTCCAGCCACCAATCAGCAAAAACAGAAACCGCCTAATTCATTTGTACTTTATGCCGCCAATAACACCAAAATTTTAACGTACGGAACGAGAATAATTAATTGCAATATAGGTCTAAGACGAAGGTTTCTATGGTCATTCATTGTTGCCGATGTCACGAAGCCAATAATAGGATCAGATTTTTTAAATCATTTCGGCCTTCTGGTAGATGTGAGAAACAATCGATTAGTGGATTCAAAAACAAATCTTGAAGCGCCAGGTATATGTTCAACGCCACGCAATATAACTCTCAAGGTTGTATCAGACGAATCGGGTAAGTTTCGCTCAGTCCTAACGGAATTCGCTGATGTTACCACTCCGAGTATAAAGCTTCCGGCTGTGAAGCATAACATAACGCATCACATTGAAACGAGTGGACAAATTGTTTGCGCAAAACCACGTCGATTGTCCCCAGAAAAGTTAAAAATAGCGAAAGAGGAATTTGAATATATGTTACAGCTTGGTATCTGCCGACCATCTAAAAGCTCCTGGGCAAGTCCCCTTCATATGGTACCAAAGGGTAATGACATGTGGCGCCCCTGCGGCTTCTCTAGGGTTTTCAGTAGTTCCTGCTTCTTCGACTTCGCCATGTACCTTATTAATTCCACAAGTTTTGCATCTTCTATTTCTCCAATTGCAGACTGTATGCACTCTGAATATGTTCTAGGCCATTGTCTTCCAAAAGTAAAACATTTTTCCGTCTTTTCGTTGAATCAGCCGAATTTTCGTATGGCAGTAAAGGTCTTCCCCTTTTCCTTAAGAGATTAATTGATTTCATAGCGATGGGCACATTTACACAATATTCTTTATTTAACCAATTTGCGTTATTTTTAAAAAATTTCTCTTTTTGCCTTCCTGATTTTAGCCATCGATCATTTATATGCGGTATTAAACCCTTCTGAATATGATTAATTATATATGATACATTTTCATCGTTCAAATTTCCATTCTCGCTCACAAACCGTTCCATAGATTGCACATTTCTATCACTGTTTATATAGACAAGAACCAGATCGTGTAGAGAACACTTAAAATGCAACATTTTCAAAATTGAAGTAATAGCTCAATGAATGACATATATTATGAATGAATATTTGACAACAAATGCGTCGGCTACTATTAGGAATAATATATTGTTAAAAAAATATTTCGGAAAATACTATGTTAAACCAATGTTTTGCACATCGTTTGAAAAGGAGCAAAAAGGAGCAGCCAATTTTTTGCCACAACTTAGGTTAGGAACGTAGCTTTGAAATTATGCAAAAGTTTGAACCTAGGCAAACGGAGCTAACAACTAAAACCTTAGCTGAAGTTGTTGAATTCAAGAAACATTTACATAAATAGTATATTGCATACAGCGAATATTCGCTGTTAATTTTTTAAACATTTTGCTACTGAATCCGATTCGTTAGAATATTTCCTACACATAAATCCACAATTTATTCTCTAAAGTATGTTACACGCCGGGTACATGTATTTTTATATGAGTGTTCAGAATTTTTATATTTTTTAACAATCAAAAGATCTGTAAATAGTGGTACTTTTAACGCCTTTTCCGATGAAAATGTTCGGAAATGTTTGCAGATAATCATGACGTGATGTCTTACCTCTGAAATAGTATTAAAAAAATTTAATAATTTCAATGTTTGTGAAAAGTATTTTTGATCAGGCCTTACACTACCATTTTCCACTGTGCGTCGCTTGAAGTTGGGTCAGAATATTTAATATCGACCTATGTAGTTTATTTTTGGCTAAAATGTTTAGAAGCAGTTACGAATATGTGAAATTAGATCTCGCCATAATTTATGTTTTAATTTTTTTTTTTTAAATTTTGTGGGCGTTTTAGTTTTTGAAAAAACTAAAAAAATGAGTTTTTGTGTTTTATGAAATTTGTAATTGCTCTCGACCGGCTTTTTTCTCCCCCCTCGATGTTCTTCACATTCATATTCGTCGCACTCCCACAAATCCAGAACAGTGAGACTGAATATTTGTTTGTTGCAATGTTTTTGCAAAACACTGCACAGTGGTACGAATTCAAAAATGGGAAATAATTCTACCGTTTCTTAACCAAACAACCGATTGCTTGGCATGGTAGATGAAGAGGTGTTAGAGAAGTTACGATTTATATTTGTGCCCCCTATGTCAGACAGGTGCGGAGGTAGAGGTCCTCAAAGTTGGTCACATCGGGTGAAGAAAATGTTCAAGCACGTGTAACTCGTGTTTCTCTTCAGATTTATCAATATTCTTAAGAATTATCTCGCATAGTTACCGAGATATCTGCCATTGAAAATGGAATTTTTCATTTTGCCCTTACCGTATTCTGGTATTTTGCAAATATAGAAGCACAATATGCACCGATTTCATCCGTATCAACATGTCTGGATGGGCAATAAAATTTCCTATATGACAAAAAAATTGGTTCGATATACCCAAAAGTACAAATAGTTATGACCACTTGTCCGTCCGTCTGACAGTGTGTGTGTCTGTCTTCTGGCTGGTGCCCACGATTACTCACGAAAGGAGTAACCGATATTATCTTCATCTTTGGTATGCGGTAATATTTTTCTCCAACTCAGGCTAAGTTCGAAGATGGGTCATATTCGTCCAGTCCTTCTAGTACCCCCCCGACAAAGGGTTAACATTTGGAGAAATATGGATTCTCTAATAACTTCTATACCACTTATTCTAATATTCTGAAATTCAACACATAGTACAGGGTGTCCGCAGGGAAGGTGTAATACTTTGTTCTGTCGCCGTTTTGGTAAACATTAGTCTTTACAGTTCATATTTGGCAGTCGTGTAGTAGAGACGTGGCACATGTATTATGGAAAAATATTTGATAAACCATCGTCTTTTATTCGTTAACACATGACAACCCCGATTTTCGTGAAAAAATCATAATGAGTGACGAGGTACATTTTCATTTGAATGGATATGTGAATAAACAGAATAGTCGGTTCTGGGCAATGGAAAACCCTCAAATTACTCATCAATCAGCTTTGCACAGGGTTGCCGTACGTCCTCCTTTTGGGGGACATGTCCTCCTTTTTAACCAGTGTCCTCCCATCCTGACTCCTTTTTCAAAAATGATCCTTTTGCTACAAATTAAAATTTTTCACAAACAGTAAACCTCCACATGAATTATACTCGCAACTACTTTTAGTACAAATTTAGTACTACAATAATTGAGCTCGATGACTGAAATTTTGTACAGATACTTCTTATAGCTGCAGGTAACTTGGGATTGAAAATGGGCAATATCGATAAATTTTTAGCATCTTCTGTCCGATTTGACTTATTAGCGCCATAGAGACTGCAAATTTCAACTGGTCGAACTGAAATTGGTAATTTGGGAGTATGTATGTATATCTAGAACCCTTCAGACGAACAATGGTCATCATAGGTCCATGTTTTGACCACACAAAGCTACCTCAAGATTTGACTTCTTAACGCAACAAATTTCAAAGAATCAAAAAACAATTGTATCAATGTTGCCATACGAATTTGGCCGAAAATCGTCATTATAGGAGTACAAGTATCGTTAAATCGTCAAAATAAATTTTCGAAATCGTCATCATAAAAATCTACCAGAAACTACAGCTTTTGCGGACGAAAAACATGTTTCAAAGACTAATAGGAATTTTTATAGGTACTCTCAAATGATTATGCGGATCCTAAACAGTGAAATTACAACAAAATTTTGTGAGCCGGTCACACATAATTGAACTACAATAATAATGGAAATGGTCCATATTTCGATATACTCCTCACAGAAAGAATCCACAACAGACTTCAACCGATTGGGAAGAAATTTGACAAACTGAATAGAACCATTCACACCAACAGGGTCCAGCGTACATCCATGGTTTTATGTGGCTCCATACAAAGGTTCAACTAGATTCAACTTCTTTAAGCATTAGAAACCACATGTGCTAACCGACTACGCTGAATTTTTACAATATGTATTTACAATTCTCAGGATTAATGGTGGACATTTGTATATAGAAACCATATAACCGATTGTACTTAAATTTTGTCATTTGCGTTTATATTCCAGTTTTACGGTGCAGGGAAAAACCGGGTGAAAAATAGCATGTTGCTTGCTGTATTTGCCAGCGACCGACCAGAGCCTCTTTGAGAGATTTGAGAATGTTTCTAACAATTCTAATTTTAATATTGAAGAGATTGTATTGTAAATTATATCTCGAAAGAATTACAAATCAAATCCTTAATATAAGAAAAATATTAAAAGTTTACCTTCCTTTTCTCATGTAACAAAAAATCGTCATTACGGGGCAAAAATCGTCAAATCGTCATGTCCTATTTTTTGGCTCTAAAAATCGTCAAAATGACGATAAATCGTCATTTCTGCCAACTCTGGTTGACATGTAGGGTAGGCAAAATTCGGCTTGTCAGATCTCATCGCCGCTTCACTTATTTGTTATAATTAACACCTAAAAAAAGTACACCGATTGTCTGTCTGTCTATTTAAAATTGTTCTTTAAGTACAGGTCGGACTTTCATTCCGATCTTGCTGAAATTTGACAATAAGGGCTATTTCATACCTGGGAAGAAACTGGTCAAAGTCGGTTCAGATTTAGATATAGGCCCTATATAAATTTTCTTTCCGATTTGGCCTTTGAGCGCCACAGAAGCTTTTTCATATCCAATCACTTTGAAATTAAGCAGGATGGAGTTTTTTGATCCTAGGGCCCACATTGTCGAATTTGGTGTAGATCTGCTCAGATTTAAATGTAGCACCCAAGAACAAACCTTGCCAAATTTTAAGAAAATTTGTTCAGATTTAGATATAGTCCTCCGATTTGGCATCTAAGAGCTACAATATACAAATTGTGGTACAAATCATTATCATAGGAAATTGTATTTTTTAAATGTCCTCCGAAAATTTCAAGCTCTCTTTGTAAATGTTACAAATGTCCTCCTCTTCCGAAAAAAGGTTATGGTAACTCTGCCTTTGCATCCATTAAAAGTGACAGTCTGGTGGACAATTTGGTCAGGAGGAATCATTAGACCTTACTTCTATGAAAATGGAAACTGTTAATGGGGAGCGAAATCGTGATATGATTAAAAACTGTTTAACGCTAGAACTGCATGCTTTGGGATTGATTAACATGTGGTATCAACAAGACGGTGCCACTCGCATACAGCCAGGATTACAATGGAAACTAACAAAGTAGTATACCTTCCCAACGAACACCCTGTATTAGTTTATTAGTCGTTATCCCTTCGAGAGAAATGGGTGAAGTTGCCTCGCCCCTTGTGGGACTTCCCACACAAATGGACTATTTTGCACCAAAAGTTAACAGCGTATAACCTTAACACCATTGCATAGAAATGCTTGAAATGTTGTACAGTGTAATACTTTTATAGTACCTATAATCCAGTGAAAAATTAGCGTCATTGACACGTTCCTTTTGGTACTTCCCACACAAATGGACCATTCTGCTCCAAAAGTTAACAGCTAGCATATAACTTTAATACCAGTGCACATAAATACTTGAAATGTTGTACAGTCTAATGGTTTTAAGTACCTACAGTCTAGTGAAAATTGGTATCATTGGCATGCCCCTATTGGTACCTCCACACAAATGGATTATATTAATGCAAAAATAAATAAATTTACGAATATTTTTTTAGAACTGAAGGTGAGGGGTTTCGCAAGTCTGTTTACCCGGCTGAACTTCCTTACTTGTTGTTATGTTATTTAACAATATGTTTTTAATAACTTGTGGAGTTATTGTTAAAAGTATGCATCGATTTTCTTCGGAATGGCCTCATTTTATTCATGACCGATCAGAATTTACTATAAAATAACAAAAATGTAATAATTGTGATTTGACGATGTTTTTAAGACGTATTAATTAAAAAACAAGTGAAGACTGATTAAGTTGGGACATGCCGAATCTTATATACCCTCCACCATGGATGTGTATGGTTTCGGATACAAATAAAGTCATTATACCAAATTTCTCCACAATTGGTTAACATGTTTTAAACATAGGCATAAACTGTTTACAATTTTCAAAATCACTCAAAAACCAGTAAGGAAAGACAGAAAGTCAGGCGGGGCCGACTATATAATACCCTACACCTCCCTAACAATGCGATAAAGGTCATTGCGATAATAATTTGGAATAATTGGTAAGTAGGCAGGAACATATTATCTAATTCTGAGCCGATAATAGCTAAATTAAGCAATATTCGTTCCTAAATTGAGAAACATCTTTCCGGAAAATATTAATGACCGGAAATAAAGTACAACTTCTATAGTGCTTTGATACCAAATCAGGAGCAACATATATATGGAGGTTATATATAAATCTGCACCGATTTTCCTTGAATACTCATTCATGTAAAAATACCTCTTTCTGTAGAATTTCGTACTGATCGGATATAAAATACAGTCTCTACAGCGCTTACATGTCAAATCGGTGGTAACATATATATGGGGGCTAAATCTGAACCGATTTTCTCCGAATTTGGCAGTATTCCTTCAAATAATAAGAAACCTCTTTCTGCCGAATTTCGCACTGGTCGGATATAAAATACAGTTTCTACAGCATTTACATGTCAAATCGGGGGTAACATATATATGGGGGCTATATCTAAATCTGGACCGATTTTCTCCGAATTTAGCAGTATTCCTTCATGTAGAAAGAAACCTCTTTTTGCCGAATTTCGCACTGATCGGATATAAAATAACATTTTTACAGCGCTTACATGTAAAATCGGGGGTAAAATATATATGGGGGCTATATCTAAATCTGAACCGATTTTCTCCGAATTTGGCAGTATTCCTTCATTTAATAAGAAAACTCTTTCTGTCGAATTTCACACTGATCGGTTATAAAATAAAGTTTTTACGGCGCTTACATGTGAAATCGGGGGTAACGTATATATGGGGGCTATATCTAAATCTGAACCGATTTCTTCCAACTTTAACAATGTTCATTCATATAATAAAATACCTCTTTCTGCTGAATTTCATACTGATCGGATATAAAATACAGTTTTTACAGCGCTTACATGTCAAATCGGGGCGTACATATATATGGGGGCTATATCCAAATCTGAACCGATTTTAACCAAATTAAATAGGGATCGTCCTTGGGCCAAAAAAAATATATGTGTAAAGTTTCGTCAAGATCGGGCCATAATTGCGACCTGTACTTTGATTACAAGAATACATCTACAGACAGACGGACATAGCTAAATCGACTCAGAAATTGATTACAAGTCGATCGGTATAATAAACAATGGATCTATCTCTTCTCCTTTTGGGTGTTACAAACAAATGCACAAAGTCATAATACCCTGTACCACACTGTGGTGTAGGGTATAAAAACACGAAAAATATTTGGAAGGCCGTTAAAAAAACAATACAAAAGCGTAAAAAATGGTAACAGTAAAAGTAATAACAACTAAAAATAAGAAAAGTGCATGGTTTCCTCGCTAAAACATTTTAAATTATGCATTGATTTTCTTCGGAATAGTCTCAATTTATTCATAACCTTTCAGAGTTTACTATAAAATCACAAAAATATGACAATTATGCGTTTCTAGATGTTTTTATGAGGCTTTTATTTAAAAATTATTAAAATTTTCTCAAAAAATATGATTTTTTGCAATACTTTGGAAGATATCGTCGAAACCGCTGAACGGCTGGAAAATTTTATTGTGCAAAGTTGAAGGCTACTTAATTCTGATGTTTGTAAAGCTTACCTGAAACAATTCGGATGAATGCTTCTCTAGTTATGCCATAATATGTGGTTCAACCTCCCTTTTTTCTTAGCCTAAAGGGTTTAACCACATATAGTGGCATAACTCAAGAACCATTGATCCGATTTGGTTGAGGAAAGTTTTAAAGAATTAAATATTAAGTAGCCTTCAACTTCATATAACACCATTTTCCATCCGTTCAGCGGTTTCGACGATATACGAGTATTACAAAATATTGCAAAAAAATGAGATTTTTTGATAAAATTTTAATATTATTAAAATAAAACTCCCATAAAACAATCTAAAAATGCACAAATGTTATATTTTACGATTTTATCGTAAAGTCTGTTCGGTCATGAATTAAACGAGCCCATTCCGAAGAAAATCGATGCATAATTTAAAAAGTTATAGCTAATTTAGTAAGGTTTTAACTGTAAAACTTTCTTATCGCTGTAAAATTTACAAAAACAAACTTTAAAAGCTACGATTGGAGATTTTGACGTTTTTGACGTCTAGAATCAGAATCTATGCATTAAACCCAAGAAAAAATTTTGTTTTTGTCGACCGGTGTAATTATTGGTTGGCTTTAAATTTATGATAACCAGATATGGCGAAAATTAAGTTAAAACCAGTAAGGAAAGGCTAAAGTCGGGCGGTGCCGACTATATAATACCCTACACCACTCTCGTAATATTGAATAACTCTGATATATAAATTTTGTAATTCATGTATAAATTGTTTACATAAATTTACTTTTGGGACATTTTATACTTAAATAATACCCTGTACCACAGTGTGGTGTAGGGTATAAAAACGATTGGATCTAAAGAGCCAAGTCGGATGAGATGGGAGCTATAGCTAAATCTTTACCGATTTTCTTCAAATTCGGCAATGTTGGTTCATGAATAAAAAACGATTGGATGTAAAATACAGCTTTTATAGGACTAAAGGGCCAAATCGGACGAAACATATATATGGGAGCTATAGCTAAATCTTAACCGATTTTCTTCAAATTCGGTAGTGTTGGTTCATGGATCAAGAAACTCTACCATTCTAAATTTCAACACGATTGGATGTAAAATACAGCTTTTATAGGACTAAAGGGCCAAATCGGACGAAACATATATATGGGAGCTATAGCTAAATCTTAACCGATTTTCTTCAAATTCGGTAGTGTTGGTTCATGGATCAATTAACTCTACCGTTCTAAATTTCAAAACGGCAATGTTGGTTCATGGATCAAGAAACTCTACCATTCTAAATTTCAAAACGATCGGATGTAAAATACTGCTTCTATAGGACTAAAGGGCCAAATCGGACGAAACATATATATGGGAGCTATAGCTAAATCTTAACCGATTTTCTTCAAATTCAGCAATGTTGGTTCATGGATCAAGAAACTTTACCATTCTAAATTTCAAAACGATCGGATGTAAAATACAGCTTCTATAGGACTAAAGGGTCAAATCGGACGAAAGATATAGATATATATATATGGGAGCTATATCTAAATCTGAACCGATTTCAACCAAATTCAATAGCGATCTTAACAGCCGCGAAATACTCTAAACTGCGAAATTTCAGAACGATCGGAGTGAAATTGCGACCTGTAGTCGACGAACAACTTTACATGGACGGACGGACGGACGGACGGACATCGTTAAATCGACTCAGCTAGTGATTCTGAGTCGATCGGTATGCTTTAAGGTGGGTCTAGCTGTGTTATTTTAAGGTGTTACAAACATCTGCCGTGAAACAAACTTATAATACCCTGTACCACAGTGTGGTGTAGGGTATAATTACATTTATGATTTCTTATCTATCTACATTTTTAACATGCAGTGATGGAATGAGTTTGCACTACCGTGTATGTAAATTTGACTTTATATTGGGTGTGGTAATAAGTAGTACGGTTTTGGCCATTACACATAACTTATTACGGTATTTGCAAACGATTAACCTAGATATAAAAAAGGCTTACGAAATCACAAAATTGGCAACGACTAAATTAAGTGACATGCGTAGAAATTCAGATGCGGAGTTTGATAAACTGTTTGAAGAATCCACACAACTTGCAAGAAGTTTTGGAATGGAAGCTGCACTACCTAGAAGAGTAGGCATTCAAAAGTATAGGGCTAATATTCCTGGTTCAGATGTCAAGGCGTATTTTAGGGCAACATTGTTCATACCATATCTGGACGAAGTAATATCACATTTAAATAATAGATTTTCCGAACATGAAGCTATAATTACAAGTCTGTTAATTATAGTTGTAAATCTAATAAAGGAAGATTTCGAAGAAGTCACACTTTTTTACAAAAACGATTTAAAAAATTCAGCAAAATCAGTTTTAGCTGCAATAAGTATATGGATTGATTACTGGAAGCAGAAGAATGATAAGCCATCAAATGCATTAGATGCTATTTCAGTTTGTGATGAGGACATGTTCCCAAGCGTTTTTACCCTTTTGCAGATACTGGCCACAATACCTGTGACAACGGCATCTGCTGAGCGAAGTTTCTCGACGTTAAGAAGAATAAAAACTTATCTCCGGAACAGAATGAAGGAGAAAGGCTATCTTATCTGGCTTTGATGTCTATATACAAAGATGAAGTCAAAATCGATGAAATAATTGATATATTTCTTTCAAAAAATTGAAGATTACATTTTTAACTCTTACGTGTTGAAGTGTCAACAGCTGATCTTTAACAGCAGCGACCCCCAGGAGTTCTACTTCGCATGCAACAACATCGCCCCCTATCGTTAGTGGTTGAAAATAAGATATCTGTGATGGTAACGCCGTCACAGTGACATATTGGTAGCCAGTTGTAAACTCACCCGCAAAACATACTGTGGCCAGTATCTGCAAAAGGGTAAAAATGCTTGGGAACATGTCCTCATCACAAACTGAAATAGCATCTAATGCATTTGATGGCTTATCATTCTTCTGCTTCCAGTAATCAATCCATATACTTATTGCAGCTAAAACAGATTTTGCTGAATTTTTTAAATCGTTTTTGTAAAAAAGTGTGACTTCTTCGAAATCTTCCTTTATTAGATTTACAACTATAATTAACAGACTTGTAATTATAGCTTCATGTTCGGAAAATCTATTATTTAAATGTGATATTACTTCGTCCAGATATGGTATGAACAATGTTGCCCTAAAATACGCCTTGACATCTGAACCAGGAATATTAGCCCTATACTTTTGAATGCCTACTCTTCTAGGTAGTGCAGCTTCCATTCCAAAACTTCTTGCAAGTTGTGTGGATTCTTCAAACAGTTTATCAAACTCCGCATCTGAATTTCTACGGATGTCACTTAATTTAGTCGTTGCCAATTTTGTGATTTCGTAAGCCTTTTTTATATCTAGGTTAATCGTTTGCAAATACCGTAATAAGTTATGTGTAATGGCCAAAACCGTACTACTTATTACCACACCCAATATAAAGTCAAATTTACATACACGGTTGTGCAAACTCATTCCATCACTGCATGTTAAAAATGTAGATAGATAAGAAATCATAAATGTAATTTTAACTTAATTTTCGCCATATCTGGTTATCATAAATTTAAAGCCAACCAATAATTACACCGGTCGACAAAAACAACATTTTTTCTTGGGTTTAATGCATAGATTCTGATTCTAGACGTCAAAAAACGTCAAAATCACCAATCGTAGCTTTTAAAGTTTGTTTTTGTAAATTTTTCATCGATAAGAAAGTTTTAAAGTTAAAACCTTACTAAATTAGCTATAAATTATGCATCGATTTTCTTCGGAATGGGCTCGTTTAATTCATGACCGAACAGACTTTACGATAAAATCGATAAAATATAACATTTGTTCATTTTTAGATTGTTTTATGGGAGTTTTATTTTAATAATATTAAAATTTTATCAAAAAATCACATTTTTTGCAATATTTTGTAATACTCGTATATCGTCGAAACCGCTGAACGGATGGAAAATGGTGTTATATGAAGTTGAAGTTAACTCCCGCCACTCTGGCGCGGAGTTAAACATGGTCCTTCGTAACCAAATTTGATCCAGTGATTTTTGTGCGCGTTCCACTCTCCTGCGATCCGCCTAGTCTCCGTCGCTACACCATTGTTTCATCACGTGAAACAAGGCTTTACGAGCCAGCGACGGACGACAGAGCCACTCTCTGATACGCCTAGTCTCCGTCACTACACCATTGTTTCATCACGTGAACAAGGCTTCACGAGCCAGTGACGGACGACAAAAGCACAACACAAACATCTCAAAATAAACAGCAGCTGATATCAACAAATATGCAGCGGACACAACAACAACTACTAGCCCAACATCATTACAAGGAATGAACAACATTGGAAACAAACAACAACAAACTGTCGAATCATGCTGGCTGACATTGCACTTGTGCAAGGGCGGCGGTATGTTGAAGTGTCAACAGCTGATCTTTAACAGCAGCGACCCCCAGGAGTTCTACTTCGAATGCAACAACATCGCCCCCTATCGATAGCGGTTGAAAATAAGATATCTGTGATGGTAACGCCGTCACAGTGACATATTGGTAGCCAGTTGTAAACTCACCCGCAAAACATACGGCTCACGGCCAAAATAAAATCAAAATAATTGAAATAAAAAATAACTTTTGCGTTTCACTTTTTTAACTTCCGCCACTCTGGCGCGGAGTTAAACACTTACGTATTTTATTATAAAAAGTTTTATTGATCTCGTACTAAAGTACACATTTATATTTAGGAATAAAATTCGAATAAAAAACTAAGGAACTTAACTTCTATTACCTACACAATAAACGCAATTTTTTAATTCTTTATCTTTGTTATGGAAAAAAAAGTTTGGGCCCCCCCGGACCAAAATCCTGGATACGTCCCTGTTTCTAACAAAATTTGATTTTTTCGCAATATCTTGTAATTGAAACCGCTCATTGGATGATCAAATTATAATAGAAGAAGATGAAGGATACTTAATTTACGATTATTTAATGCTTTGCTGAACCAATAAGGATATATGGTTCACTTGTTAATATACTAAAATATGTGGTATAATCTCTTTTTTTAGACGTTATTCGTATTTTGATACATTAAAAACAGTCCATCCCACTAATAGACAACAAAGCTCTTAAAGGAAATGATCTAAGCTTTCGTTAAATTGTAATTCAGTTAAAATGTATAGAAAATATAGTATTTATGGCTTAAATACGTATATTTTAGAGCGACCTCTGTATGGTGACTATAACAAAAAAGCGTGATTACAACAGTTGGACGGACGGACATGGCTAAATCGTCTTAGAATTTTAAGACGATTAAGAATATATATACTATATGGGGTCTCAGATCAATATTTAGAGGTATTACAAACGCAGTGACAGGATTAATATACCCAAATATACCCATATGACCAACTTGCACGAAGGAAATCGTTTTATTTCTAAAATTGTGTACCTATTCTCACAAATCGCAGTGTAGCAAATAGAGTCTACCCATAGCGGCAACAACGCATTTTTATTATTGAAAAGTTATTAAAAAGTTTTGCAACATGAATTGGAAAATCCAATTGAATTTCGTTTGGTGTGTGGTGTCGACCGACTATGGGCGTGATTGAGAGTGAGCGTAAGGGTGTGGCTGTGTCTAAAAGTAATGCTCCTTCACGCAACAAAACACCAGCAATTTTAAGCCAGAGTGCAGTAATGCTGATGTCAGTGTTGTTTTCTGATACGTATTTTATGGAACAAACTGACGAAGATGAGAGGCAGAGGTGCTTCCTGGAGTGTGCGAAAAGTGGTGATAGGAAAGCTGGTTTCTGGCACACAGGTGCGAAAATACTACGGACCCACTAATGTGTACATAAAAAGTCACTCAAGAAAATTAAATTATTTTTCGAACAATATTTCATTTCATTAGGAAGCGAGAGAAGGAACCACAGCATAAAGCATCCATCCATCCAGTCACCCAGTCAGTGAGTGGAAACAAGTGTGGCAGCAGCATGGAGGAGATTACACCGTTTTTAATTTCACTTATGACAGTTTGAATGCGGAACAACGTTGTACGAGTATGTTCGCATCAAGATTACTTTCGAATTATGAGAATGTTCCTTTTAGTTCACTTTGAGAATTTTTTTTTCATTTCATTTTCAAATGCTGCAGAAGTCCTTCAAACACTTTCAATAAAAATACTCACATAACCATAAAGGTAATATACTCATATACACACATACAACTTATACACACATTTTTACTTATATATGAACATATATAAGTAGGAATGTTTAATACTCGTACGTACATATAAATACATACATATATATGTTTATGATTGAAGCCATTGAGTTACAACATATATTTAGTTTTTCTAAAGTCCTAAGAGTAAAAGGAAACTATTATATTTAATCAAATGTATTAATCATTAATTAATTTGTTTACGGTTCAAAATAAGAATTAAAAGGCTAATGTGTGGATGAGTCAAGTGCGTAATATTCATATACAACCTCGGTTGTGTAGAATAGGGAAGACATAAAGATTACAGTGGTAAGAATTCATATGTATACATATATTTCATAGAGTATTCAGACACCTGTACCGATATGATGAATTTTAAAAAAGATTGTTCTTAACCAAAGGAATGAAAAAAGGAAAATAAAACGAAAAAAACTAAAATATGATTAAGTAGTTTTAATTCACACACCTCTGGCTGTATATTTTATGCACGCAAGTTCAACTTTTCAAGCCATAAAAAGTGCAAATTGTTGTAAACAATAAACTTGTACTCGTCCGTTTGGTGCACCACGACCGTTTTTGTTTTGTATTCATATTTTTTTTGCCAGATTTTTTACGGCTTCTCGCACCAAAACATAGAGAGAATGTATTCATGTTCATGTCGTTGGATTTCCTTCCATGTTCCACATTCCATTTTACTTTCTGCTTTACACTGTGCGCACATTTTAGTACAATTAGTTTCAGTTTGGGTAAAAGTTTTCGCTTAAACATGCTTCATAAATTTTAATTAAATCTTTGCTTTAATTGAAATTTAAGCCTTTTAGTAGAAATGAAACATTATAGGGCACAGGAAAAGAAAAAATATACAACTACAAAAAATACAGTCAGAGGTATTTATATATCAGTGCAAGCGAAATCTTGCATTTTATCTCATTATATTTTTGTGGTTACTATTGTAAAATATGAAAAAACAGTGTAGAAATTTACTTTTCGTACAAAATGATCTACTTGTGTACGTGGAACCAAAATGGGCGGGACAACTCCGTACACTTCAGCGTGCCCGCAAGTCTTTCTTTTGCAGTACATTTGACTAATAAAGTAATGCAAAGACAATTGTTTGCTCCTGCCGTAATACAAACGAGCGAAATTGTGCTAACTTAGATTTTTCCCCTGCTGTGGACGCTTTCTTTAACTAGGAATTAAATTAAATTAAATTTAGCTCAGGAGTCGAATTTAGTGAGAGGAAGACCTAAAATGTGGACACTAATTTAAAGGAAGACCTCCAAAGTCAGCTCCAGAATACTGTAAGATCCCAGAAGTTAACTCTATTATAGAGTGAAATTTCAGAAGTAAATTCTTGTGTAAAGATAAACTTCACATATCGACTCTAGTTTAGAGTAAGATTCTCAGAAGTCGAACCTGCTATAGAAGAAGTTCTCAGTGTTCGATTCTAGTATCGAGGAAGAGGAGTGAGGTCTACTCTAGTATAGAGAAAGACATCAGGGGTAGTCTTTAGTACAGGAAACGACCTAAGAGGAAAACTTAGAGAAAGAATTCAGATGTCGGCCCTAGTATAGAGGAAGACTGCAGAGGTCGACTCTAGTATAGAGGAAAACCTCAGAGGTCGACAAAAGTATAGATGAAGATCTCAGAGGTAGGCTTTAATATAGAGGAAGACCTAAGAGGTCGACTCTAGTATAGAGGAAGATCTCAGAGGTCGACTTTACTATGGAGGAAGAAGGTCAAATCTTGTGTATAGGAAGACCTCAAAAGTCGACTGTAATATAGAGAAAAGCCTCATAGAGCGCCTCTAGTATAGAGAAAGACCTCAGAGGTCGACTTTACTATGGAGGAAGACAACAGAGGTCGACTCTAGTATAGAAGAAGACTTCAGCGATTGATTCTTGTATAGACAAAGATCTCAAAAGTCCACTACAGAACACCTGAACTTTTCAGAAGTCGATTCTTGTGTAGAACAAGTAAAAGCGTAAAATTCGGCCATGCCGAATCTTATACTCGTATACCCTCCACCATGGATTGCATTCAATTTTATTACAGGATATGGAGCAAGTCATGTTTTTGTTTAAGTAAATTATTAAAAAATTCGAATTCTTTAGCCAAACTATTCACCTGAAAATGGGGTATTTATGGCTTGAAATAGCTTTTTTAAAAAAACTGTATTTTGGAGTGACCTCTATATGGGAGCTATATAAAAAAAATTACCTATATGACCCATTTGCAATCCGAAACAACCTGTAACTATAAGAAATACAAGGTGGAGCAAAATTAATCCTCCTATCAGAAAATGCTATAAATGGCGCAAAAGTAATCCTCCTATCAGAAAATGCTATAAATTTTGCGATTGGCCCATAATGTCAGTTCTGTTTTGACATTTGTGTAGTAAACACATGCGAAATACACGTTAATAAACAATGTTACGCTACACTGCTCCAGAACGCGGAGTGTTGCTGACTATTTATTTGACCAATAATCGGTCGGTGACTTTGGCACAAAACATCGAAAGGTTACTTTTGTGCCACCTTGTATTTCTACCAAATTTGATCAACCTAGCTCTATTATTACGGACTATAGCGTGATTACAACAGACGGACATGGCTAAATCGTCTTAGAATTTTACGACGATTAAGAATATATATATATTCTGGGGTTTCATATCAATATTTAGAGGTGTTACAAACGGAGTGACAAAATGAATATACCCCTCATACCATGGTGGAGGGTATAAAAAGACCTCAGCGGTAGAGTTTAATATAGAGGAAAACTTTTGAGATTGATCCCAGAAGAAAGGAAAACCTCTGAGGTCGACTCTAGTATAGTCCTCAGAGGTCGAATCATGTGTATAGGAAAACCTCAAAAATCGACTGTAATATAGAGGAAACCCTCATAGGTCGCCTCTAGTATAGAGGAAGACCTCAGAGAGAGGACAACCACAGATGTCAACTCTAGTACAGAGGAAGAACTCAGAAGTTGACTATACTAAAGAGGAAGATCTCAGAGGTCGAATCTAGTTAAGAAGAAGATTTCACCGATTGATTCTTGTATAGACGAAGATATCCAAAGTCCACTATAGAATATCTAAAGTTGTCAGAGGTTTTTGTTGTATACCTTATACCACACTGTGGTTCAGGGTACTATGAGTTTGTGCAGTTGTTCGTAACACCCAGAAGCAGAAGAGATAGACCCATCGTTTATTATACTAATCGACTTGGAATCACTTTCTGAGTCGATTTACCCATGTCCGTTAGCCCTTCTGTCCGTCCGTCCGCCTTTCTGTCCGTCCGTCTGTCCGTCCGTCTGTCCGTCCGTCCGACTGGCGGTCCGTCTGATAGATATAGCCCCCATATCTATATATATAAAAATGGTGTGAAAAATGTATAGTAATTCATCAATTGAGAACGGCTGGACCGATTTGGCTCAATTTTTTTTTCAGTTGTTCGTATTTGCCTGGAGAAGGTTTTTACGAATGAAAATTTTGGGAAAACCCTCCGAAAAAGTAGGAAAATTTGGAAAATCGAAAATTGATATTTCTTGCGAGATTCCTACTGTTCCTATCTACTGCTCTCTTTTTCAATCCAAATTTTTTTATTAATTTTCTATTAAACAAAAAAGTTTTCTATTAAACATATGTACGAGTATGTGCTATTTATCTTGCTGCAATTCATTCGAGTTTTGCGTATTGTTACACTGATTTCGCGTATCACATCGGCAAACGGTACAAGCATTACGATGAATTAAAATTCAACGCGATATTTATCGATTCGAACATTTTTTCAGATAATAGGTTTGAGTATAAGAGGTAAGGTTATCTTATTGGATTGCGGGCATTGCAAAATCATAATTTCGGATGAATGCACGATGGCGCATAAACGAGCTCTGGAGGCAGTTGACCGAACGATGAAGGATTTACGACGTGATTTGAGACAATTTGGTAAGTCTATGATATTGCTCTCCGGAGATTTTCGTCAAACGCTTCCCGTCATCCCGAAATCTACTGCCGATGAAATTAATGCATGCCTGAAATCGTGGTCTTTGTGGCGACATGTCAAGAAGTTGAAATTGACCACGAACATGAGAGCCGCGTTGCAGAACGACTCATCGGCTCTTGAATTCTCGAAACAACTGTTGGCGCTTGGCAATGGCCAAATTACTGTTGATGTTTCCACTGCATTGATATTGTTCCCGGCAAATTTTTGCGAGTTCACATCGTCGAACGAGGAACTCATCACCAAAGTGTGTCCAAATCTCGATTAGATTAGTGAACGGGCAATATTAGCAGCGAAGAATAAGGACGTCGATAGCATGAATTTTATTATTCAAAGTAAAATCGAACTCGCTTGATGTGCCAGGAGCTCCGCCGCATAATTTACAGCTGAAGGTGGAATCGATCATAATCATGTTGCGGAATCTGAATCATCCGAAATTGTGCATAGTTCGCGGTTGTCCATTATGAAACTGATGGACAATGTGATTCAGGCGACGATCATCAAGGGAAAATTCAAAGGAGAGGAAGTCCTTATCCCACGAATTCCGATTATTCCAACTGATCTTTCATTCCAATTCAAGCGGATTCAGTTCCCTGTACGATTGGCTTTTGCGATGACTATCAATAAATCTCAAGACCAATCGTAGGAAGTCTGTGGAATTAATCTCGAATTTCCCTGTTTTTCGCACGGTTATCTGTACGTTGCCTGTCTTCGTTGTTTGTTCTTTATCACATCGCTCTCTACTGATTTCGATTCCTTTTAAACAAATCGCATTAAAATTTTAACTATCTGTGTTTTATTATCACTCTGGAGTTTATCTGAAGGCGTTAAATTGGGGCGAGTCGAAGTTCGCCGGGTCCGCTAGTACGAGTATATATATGTTACACCCGATTTGGCATGTAAACGCTGTAGAAACTGTATTTTGTATCAGATCAGTACGAAATTTGGCAGAGACAGTTATCTTATTACATGAATATGTAACGGACAAAATGCCATTTTATCCGCACATAGTCATTTATTACCACTGTGCATTGTAATTCTCTCTAAGTTAGCCACTACGATCCCCCATTGACGTCATCAAACGCAATAGCAAGATCATCCACCATCACGCACGCACCCACATGCGACCATTGACAGCCACAGTCACTGAGAATGAATATATGGCTATGCTTATTTCTTCATGTTCTGGTGTTAACATAAAAGTAAATTAAAATACACGCTGTGCATATTATTCTCGATCACTTTGTATAGCCAGTGGTATAAGGTGTTGACATTTTTCACTCAATGGGATGGATCAACGGAGCTACCAACCGAGTAGAACGACAAGTGGCATAGTCCGCAGTCCGGATACTTAACCCGAAGCAACAGAGATCCGCCCCAATAGTCCTTTCCAGGACTAGTAGTAGTAGAACAGTTTTCTTCAGGACTAGTAGTTGTAGAACGGTCCTTTCCAGGGCTTTAACGCGGTTCGCCCGCTTACGCGATTCGCTCGCTTACGAGGTTCGCCCTCTTACGCGATAAGACTGAACACGTGATCAGCCCGCTTACGCGGTTCGCCCGCTTACGCGATTAGCTCGCTTGAGAGGTTCGCCCGCTTACGCGATTAGCTCGCTTACGAGGTTTGCCCTCTTACGCTGTTCGCTCGCTTACGCGATTCGCTCACTTACGAGGTTCGCCCTCTTACGTGGTAAGACTACACACGTGGTCAGCTCGCTTACGCGGTTCGCCCGCTTACGCGATTAGCTCGCTCACGAGGTTCACCTTCTTACGCGGTTCGCCCGCATATGCGATTCGCTCGTTTACGCGATTAGCTCACTTACGCGATTTGCTCGCTTACGCGGTTCGCCCGCTTACGCGATTCGCTCGCCTACGTGGTTCGCCCGCTTCTTAATTAACTGTCTTGATGTCATCTCTCATTCGCAGGTTGCCGTCGAAGATCAATCATACTCCACAACACCGAGGACCAAGTCCACGCCGCATAATCCGCCAACCGCCTGTGCGTCAGAACTGGGTCATATACCGAAATCCAAAACAGCACGCCGCATAATCCGCCAACCGCCTGTGCGTTAGAACTGGGTCGTTCACCGAAATTCAAATCAACACACCGCATAATCCGATAATAGCCAGTACGTCGGGTCATCTACCGCCACTGAAACCCGCAACGTGCTTGACGGATGTCTCAAGCATCTGTATGAGACATCCGTCAAGCGCCACGATAGTTTACATATCACCGTCTTATTGAAATCTTCATCGACCATTATTCTGCAATCTACATCTGGAACAGGCAAAACCATCGCACTAGAGACGTGTACCCATACTCCTGCGTATAGAGCGAAACTCCGTTCATACAACGAACTATCCTATATAGAGCGACTCATTATGTGAATAAAATAAAATATTAGTTGTTGTACAAAGAAACACGATAAATAAAACCTGAATTTCGTGTCCTAAAAAGGGAAAATAGTGTGTTCTTATTTAAGGTTATTGAATTGATCCTGTAGGCGGCTGAACTACCTTAGCCTATGAATAAAACCTCGTTACAAATAAACTCTGCCAAATTCGGGGAAAATCGGTTCAGATTTAGATATGGACCCAAATATATGTTACACCCGATTTGGCATGTAAGCGCTGTAGAAACCATATTTTATATCCGATCAATACGAAATTCGGCAGAAAGAGTTTTCTTATTGCGTGAATGAACATTGCCAAATTCGGAAAAAATCCGTTCAGATTTAGATATAGCCCCATATATATGTTTCGCCCGATTTGACATGTAAGCCCTGTAGAAACTGTAGTTTATATCCGATAAGTACAAAATTAGGCAGAAAGAGGTTTCTTATTACATGAAGGAAAACTGCCAAATTCTGAAAAAAAACGGTTCAGATTATGATATAGCCCCCATATATATGTTTCGCCCGATTTGACTTGTAAGCCCAGTAGAAACCGTATTTTTTATATCCGATCAGTACGAAATTCGACAGAAAGAGGTTTCTATTTTACATGAATGAGTATTCAGGGAAAATCGATTCAGATTTATATATAACCTTCATATATATGTTCCTCCTGATTTGGTAACAAAGCGCTATGGAAGTTGTACTTTACTTCCGATCATTACACAATTCTCCAGAGAGATGTTTCTCAATTTAGGAACGAGTATTGCTTAATTTAGCGATTATCGGTTCAGAATTCGATATATCCACATATATATGTTCTTACCCATTTACCAATTATTCCAAATTATTATCGCAATCACCCTTATAGCAATGTTAGGGAGGTGTAGGGTATTATACATATAGTCGGCCCCGCCGACTTTCTGAATTTCCTTACTGGTTTTATATCCGATCAGTACGAATGTCGGCAGAGAGATTTGTCTTATTACATGTATGAGCACTGCCAAATACTTATCGCAAAGCCCATTTTCGCATTTTAGGGGAGGTGTAGGGTATTATATAGTCGGCCCGGTCCGACTTTCTGTCTTTGCTTACTGGTTCTGTTATTTTTTCGGTTCATCTGAAGTTTTTACTATATTTGGTCTTATGAAATCAAAACCAAATTAATATATGCATACTGCAAAATGAATCAAGTTTGTCTTATTTTGCCTAGAGCGGCAATACCCGGGATATGCTAAACTTTTTCCCGGTTATCTGGGAATTAAAAAAGTCCGGGAAAAAAGAAACTCAACTGGGAAGGCACTATGATTTTGGAGAACATTTGCCTTGTTCAGCTTTGCATTTTATGCGTCATTCATATCGTTGCATTCGTACTCGTACCACAAGGTGATAGAAGATACTTCAGAGCAACTAAAAATGTAAGAATACTAACAAATATTTGAGAAACATTTATTCTTGTGGATCAACTTTAGAATAGTTCATCGAAACTTATTGGGAATGCCACGCTCAGTTGTGGAATTGATCGGGCCAAAAATGGACGGGTATCAGAACATTGGGCTTGGAAGTGCTCAGTTTTTAAAATATAATTTTTTACTGATTGAGTCCATAATATAAGGCGACAACAAGTTTGCATATACAGTGGTACAACGCAATCATTTAAATACCGACACAATATATATCATCACAAACAATAATAGGTGATAGAGATATATAAATATGTCCATCTGCAATACGGAAGTGTATTTGCAGGTACTGTATAGCAATTGTAATAAACGAGTATATTGTGCAATTTTTTACGAATATTTTATCCTTGAATTGGTTTAGTACCTTCAGAATTCTCTAATTTCGCTGAACCATTTCGATAAAACAAACAATATTATTTTTCCTTCTTTTCTTGCTTTGATAAATAGCTAATTTAAAATATCTTCATAGAGAAAGTAGAGAGGGAACGCATATTTTTCCATAAAAGTCGAATCAAAGTAAGAATTATTTAAAATTCTGTATAATAAAACATACTCGTAATACCATGACATATACTCTTATAGTTGCTGCCGAAAAAATAGCAGCGCTCAAGAACTAAAAATATTTTTGATATCAATAATTTTAGTTCGTAAAAGTAACAAACAATTTAATAACAATGCTTTTATTTTTACCACAATTGTATAAAAAGACGCAGACGCAAAATTTCGATGCAAAGCATTGCAAAATTTTTGCTAATATTTTACTGTGATAAACAATACAAATACATTTCCTAATTGAAAAAAATTGCTCTCAACTGAAACATACGCCACCTACTCAAATATGCTACACATAAATCAATACCATCTGCAAAAAAAAATACAAACAATTTAAACAAATCAGCTTAAGAAAATTGCTAAAAGAATGGGAAGGGTAATTCCAATATTGCAAAATATTTGATATACATTTCAAACAGGTTTCTTTATTGTTTTCTAAGAATTTTTCTTCAATTTTTTGTTTTGATAAATTAAAAATCAAAATAAATGTAGCAACATCTAGAGTATAAAAAGAGAATGATTGAGAAAAAATCTAGAAATTAACTCTAATCAATCAAGTCATACAAATAATAAATAATTCTAGCATTGAAAAGGGAAATAAAAGACAGAAACAAAAGCAAATCCTTGCAAAAGAATGGACCAATCAGTGGCACAAACAAGAGGCGTAACCAATTTGAAATTGAATGATGACATCAATATTAGCGAGAACACATACCAACACTGTGGGGGGACGGAGGTGAACTACCACAATGAAGTACACCGATTTGTGGTTTCCTAGCAATCATGAAATATTACTTACATTAATGAGTTCATGAATGGCAAACACAATACAACGCAACCAAAAGACCATAAATATATTTGTTCGTGGGAAAGCAATCTGTTAATCTTCTTTTGTGAAGGCATACGTTGAGGTTGATTTGAAATGAAAACAGAAATTCATCACCATGAGAGGGAAGGAAACACACAACGTCCAGGAAACAGGAATCGTAATTTATTTTTTTTGCTTTTTCTATTTTAAAGTAAAAAATTTATCTATTATATATAATTTATGGAAGTCGTGATTTCGACTAAAGAAAAGTTGTTTAAAGAGGAAGACTTCAGAGGCCGACTCCAGTATAGCGAAACCCCTCTGAGAGCTCGACTCTAGTACTACGAAAGACCCCAGAGGTCAACTCGAGAATAGACGAAGACCTCAGAGGTCGACTCTAGTATAGAGGACGACCTCAGAGGTCGACTCAAGTGTAGGGAAAGACCTCAGAGGTCGACTCTAGTATAGAGGAAGAGGAAGACCTCGAAGATCGACTCTAGTATAGAGGTCTATATGACTCCAGTATAGAAGAATACTAATAGAAGAAGAATTCAAAGGTCGACTCTACTATAGATTAGGATCTCTGATGTCAACTGTACTATATAGGAAGTCCTCTGAGCTCGAATCTACTATTTAGGAAGTCCTCTGAGGTCGACTCTAGTATAGAGGAAGACCACAGAGGTCGACTCTAGTATAGAGGACGACCTCAGATGTCGACTCTAGTGTAGAGGACGACATCTAATGTCGTCTCTAGTATAGAGGAAGACCTCTGAGGTCGACTCTACTATTGAGAAAGTCCTCTCAGGTCGACTCTACTATAGAGGACGACCTCAGAGGTCGACTCTAGTGTAGAGGACGACATCTAATGTCGTCTCTAGTATAGAGGAAGACCTCTGAGGTCGACTCTACTATTGAGAAAGTCCTCTCAGGTCGACTCTACTATTGAGGAAGTCCTCTCAGGTCGACTCTACCATTGAGTAAGTCCCTTTCAGGTCGACTCTACTATAGAGGAAGACCTCAGCGGTCGCCTCTAGTATAGAGGAAGATTTCAGAGGTCGACTCTAGTATAGAGGAAGACCTCAGAGGTCGACTCCAGTTTAGAGGAAGACCTCAGAGGTCGACTCCAGTTTAGAGGAAGACCTCAGAGGTCGACTCCAGTTTAGAGAAAGACCTCAGAGGTCGACTCCAGTTTAGAGGAAGACCTCAGAGGTCGACTCCATTTTAGAGGAAGTCCTCAGAGGTCGACTCTAGTATAGAAGAAGACCTTTGGGGTCGACTCTAGTATAGAGGAAGACCTCAGAAGTCGACTCTAGTATAGAAGAAGACCTCAGAGGTCGACTTTAGTATAGAGGAAGACCTCAGATGTCGACTCTAGTATAAAAGGAAGAACTCTGAGTTCGACTCTAGTATAAAAGGAAGAACTCTGAGGTCGACTCTAGTAGAAAAGGATGGAAAGTACACCGATTTGTGGTTTCCTAGCAATCATGAAATATTACTAACATTAATGAGTTCATGAATGGCAAACACAATACAACGTAACCAAAATACCATAAATATATTTGTTCATGGGAAAGCAATCTGTTAAACTTCTTTTGTGAAGGCATACGTTGAGGTTGATTTGAAATGAAAACAGAAATTCATCACCATGAGAGGGAAAGAAACGCACAACGTCCAGGTAACAGGAATCGTAATTTATTTTTTTTTGCTTTTTCTATTTTAAAGTAAAAAAATTAATCTATTATATATAATTTATTGGAAGTCGTGATTTCGACTAAAGAAAAGTTGTTTAAAGAGGAAGACTTCAGAGGCCGACTCCAGTATAGAGAAACCCCTCTGAGAGCTCGACTCTAGAACTAAGAAAGACCCCAGATGTCAACTCGAGAATAGACGAAGACCTCAGAGGTCGACTCTAGTATAGAGGACGACCTCAGAGGTCGACTCTAGTGTAGGGAGAGACCTCAGAGGTCGACTCTAGTATAGAGGAAGAGGAAGACCTCGAAGATCGACTCTAGTATAGAGGTCTATATGACTCCAGTATAGAGGAATACTAATAGAAGAAGAATTCAAAGGTCGACTCTACTATAGATTAGGATCTCTGATGTCAACTGTACTATATAGGAAGTCCTCTGAGTTCGACTCTACTATTTAGGAAGTCCTCTGAGGTCGACTCTACTATAGAGGAAGACCTCTGAGATCGATTCCAGTATAGAGGACGACCTCAGAGATCGACTCCAGTATAGAGGAAGACCTCAGATGTGGACTCTAGTATAGAGGAAGACCTCTGAGGTCGACTCTAGTATAGAGGAAGACCTCTGAGGTCGACTCTAGTATAGAGGAAGACCTCTGAGGTCGACTCTAGTATAGAGGAAGACCTCTGAGGTCGACTCTAGTATAGAGGTCGACTCTAGTACAGAGGAAGACCACAGAGGTCGACTCTAGTATAGAGGAAGACCTCAGAGGTCACTTTAGTATAGAGGAAGACATCTAATGTAGTCTCTAGTATAGAGGAAGACATCTTATGTAGTCTCTAGTATATAGGAAGACATATCAGGCCGACTCTAGTATAGAGGAAGACCTCTGAGGTCGACTCTAGTATAGAGGAAGACATCTCAGGCCGACTCTAGTATAGAGGAAGACCTCTGAGGTCGACTCTAGTATAGAGGAAGACCACTGAAGTCGACTCTTTACTAGAGGAAGACTTCAGAGGTCGAGTCTGGTATAGAGGAAGACCTCAAAGGTCGACTCTAGTGTAGAGGAAGACCTCATAGGTCGACTCTAGTGTAGAGTACGACATCTAATGTCGTCTCTAGTATAGAGGAAGACCTCTGAGGTCGACTCTACTATTGAGTAAGTCCTCTCAGGTCGACTCTACTATTGAGGAAGTCCTCTCAGGTCGACTCTATCATTGAGTAAGTCCCTTTCAGGTCGACTCTACTATAGAGGAAGACTTCAGTGGTCGCCTCTAGTATAGAGGAAGATTTCAGAGGTCAACTCTAGTATAGGGGAAGACCTCAAGGTCGACTCTAGTATAGAGGAAGACCTCAGAGGTCGACTCTAGTATAGAGGAAGAACTCAGGGGTCGACTTTAGTATAGAGAAAGAACTCAGAGGTCGACTCTTGTATAGAGGATGACCTCAGAGGTCGACTCTAGTATAGAGGAAGACCTCAGAGGTCGTCTCTGGTAGAGGAAGACCTCAGAGGTCGACTCTAGTATAAAGATATACCTCAGGGCGATTCCAGTATAGAAGGAAACCTCTGAGGTCGATTATAGTCTAGAGGAAGACCTCAGGGCGATTCTAGTATAGAGGAAGACTTCGACTCTAGTATAGAGGAAGACTTCTGAGGTCGACTCTAGTATAGAGGAAGACCTTCGAGGTCGTCTCTAGTATAGAGGAAGACCTCAGAGGTCGACTCTAGTATCAGAGGTCGACTCTAGTTCATAGGAAGACCTCAGAGGTTGACTCTAGTATAGATGTAGACTCTAGTATAGAGGAAGACCGCAGAGGTCGACTCTAGTATAGAGGAAGACCGCAGAGGTCGACTCTAGTATAGAGGAAGACCTCAGAGGTCGACTCTAGTTTAGAGGAAGACCTCAGAGGTCGACTCCAGTTTAGAGAAAGACCTCAGAGGTCGACTCCAGTTTAGAGGAAGACCTCAGAGGTCGACTCCATTTTAGAGGAAGTCCTCAGAGGTCGACTCTAGTATAGAGGAAGACCTTTGGGGTCGACTCTAGTATAGAGGAAGACCTCAGAGGTCGACTATAGTATATATGAAGACCTCAGAGGTCGACTTTAGTATAGAGGAAGACCTCAGATGTCGACTCTAGTATAAAAGGAAGAACTCTGAGGTCGACTCTAGTATAAAAGGATAGAAAGTACACCGGTTTGTGGTTTCCTAGCAATCATGAAATATTACTTACTTTAATGAGTTCATGAATGGCAAACACAATACAAAGTAACCAAAATACCATAAATATATTTGTTCATGGGAAAGCAATCTGTTAATCTTCTTTTGTGAAGGCATACGTTGAGGTTGATTTGAAATGAAAACAGAAATTCATCACCATGAGAGGGAAGGAAACGCACAACGTCCAGGAAACAGGAATCGTAATTTATTTTTTTGCTTCTTCTATTTTAAAGTAAAAAATTAATCAAATATATATAATTTCTTGGAAGTCGTGCTTTCGACTAAAGAAAAGTTGTTTAAAGAGGAAGACCTCAGAGGCCGTCTCCAGTATAGAGAAACCCCTCTGAGAGCTCGACTCTAGTACTAAGAAAGACCCCAGAGGTCAACTCGAGAATAGACGAACACCTCAGAGGTCGACTCTAGTATAGAGGACGACCTTAGAGGTCGACTCTAGTGTAGGGAAAGACCTCAGAGGTCGACTCTAGTATAGAGGAAGAGGAAGACCTCGAAGATCGACTCTAGTATAGAGGACGACATCAGTGGTTGACTCCAGTATAGAGGAATACTAATAGAAGAAGAATTCAAAGGTCGACTCTACTATAGATTAGGATCTCTAGTATCAGAGGTCGACTCCAGTTCATAGGAAGACCTCAGAGGTCGACTCTAGTATAGAGGTCGACTCTATTATAGAGGTCGACTGTTTTATTTTTTTAAAAATCGAATAATATTTAAAAATATTTATATTTTAGATAAAAGCACACCACTTTAATTAATTTGTTCGTGGGCAGTGACTTTCTTCCATAATTTTTTTCCGAAAAAAAATCCATTAATCCCAATGCTTTTTATAGTTCTTTGTTCTTTATTCATTTTATATTATACTCGTATATATCCATTACACAAAAATAGTAAGTGCATTATATTAATATCACAATAATGCCATCACTAAAAGGATAAAAGCCCTTATCAAAGTGTTCTAGTAAAATTAATATTACTATTTATTTAATAACAATAGCGTGAAAAATACATAAAGTCGGTGTGTGTGCATTATTACTATCAAATCCTATCTTTTTATAGATTTAATTAAAATTATTATCATTATGTGAACATTTACTAAAGTTTATGTAATACTCTCCCCAAAATGACCTGTTCCGCATTAAGGACATTGCCATAGCGAAGATATCGTCATACATATATATATAGTAATAATTATGTAGTAGTTAATGGCTCAACTCGTTCATACGATACTCATTATAGTAATTCCATACATTCCATGCACTTTGGACTTTAATGACCCGCCATTGTTTGGGGCCACACAAATGCCGCGGAGAGGGATAGAAAACATATCCCTTGACGCTGACGCTGATGCTGAGGCGGTGATGGTTTATCATTATAGGTAATTAAAAATTTAATGAAATAATGGAATGTTAAAATGAATATGCAGTATCCCCATATATTTGTGCTTATATGAAATTGCAAAAACCAAAATACACACACTAGCAAAAAATGTCATTGGTGAAACCGCAAATGAGCGGTGTATTTATCTCTCTCTCTCTCTCTCCCTCTACGGCAAGTGTTTATAATAATTTACTCAATATGACATAATAAATTTTATGAGTTCAATAACTCGATTATTAATATAGTTATGTCGAATTAATAATAAAAGTGCTAATTGAGGGATATAAATCAAATGATGTTCAATCATATTTCATAGGGATGAAAATTCGTTGATTCATACGTTTGCACTTGGGATCCCCGAAGGATCACAAATTGCACGACATGCTACGAACTCTCTTCCGATAATTCCCCTGTTCTACTTACGGTGTACTCAAAATATAAAATTCAGGACCAACAATGTACATTACACAACAAGAAAACAAATTGGCATTATTCCGTTACCTCTTAACCACAAATGTAACTGATAACGTCTCACTTAAGACAGATGAGGATATAAAAGATGCGGTGGAATACCTGGTCCGCAATATACAACAAGCCTCATGGAATGCAACCCCACAGAGAAGTCTATCGATAAAACCAAGAAGTCTTGCTGAAGAAACTTGCTGAAAAACGGAAAGCGAAGAGAACATGCCAAAGAACAAAATCTCCGGAAGACAAGAGAAAACTTAACAAAGCAACAACCGAACTCTCAAAACGTTTACAAAACATACAAAACGAAAGTTTTGAAAGAAATATTCAAAGCCTCGGCCCAAATAAGTCTACAGCGTACTCGCTATGGAATGTAACCAGGTCCCTCAAAAGATACCCAAAAATAAATCACCCTATAAGAAAACCCGATAGTTCTTGGACAAAAAGTAACACAAAAAAAGCAACTACATTTGCAAACCATTTATGTGATATCTTTACACCACACTCAAGTGATGTAGTATCAGAAAATAATCAAAAACTACTTGACGAAACCCACCAACTCGACCTACATATCAACAAATTTACAAAGGCTGAAGTTATGAAAGTCATTAGCACCCTTAAAACAAATAAAGCACCTGGTTATGATCTGATAACTCCAACAGTCTTGAAGGAGCTACCTAAAGAAACTATAAATCTATTGACATTTATATACAACTAGCTGGACCCGGTCCACTTCGTTGCCCCAGACTTCAGATTTCCGATCCCGTTAATTTTTGGACTAATTACGTAGACTGACACCAAATATATATGCACATAATTACATTGATCTCTCTAACAAATTGCTCAAGATATATCAAACACAAAATTTAATTGGCTTATATGGGCGGGGCCACTCCCATTTGTCCGACCCCGCCCATTTTTGGACCAAGCACGTAGACTGCCACCTAATATATATGCACAAAATTAGAGTAATCTCGCTAATAATTTGTGCGAGTTATGTCAATTTCAAAATTGGGTTTATACTGGCGGGGCCACGCCGATTGGTCCAATCCCGCCCATTTTTGCACCAACCAATTAGACTATCACCTAATACATATGCAAAAATTACAGCACTCTGGCTAACAAATTGTGCAAGATATGTCAATTTAAACTCTTTGTTTATATGGGCGGGGCCACGCCCATTCGTCTAATTCCGCTTATATTTGGACAAATCACGAAGACTACCACCAGATACATGGCACAAAATGACAGCACTCTCGCTAACAAATTGCGTAAGATATCTTAATTTCAAAATTTGGCTTATAGGGGCAGGGCCACGCCCATTGGTCCGATCCCGCCCACTTTTGGACCAATTGAGTAGACCACCACCTAATACATATGCACAACATTACAGCGCTCTCGCTAACAAATTGTGCAATATATATCAATTTAAAAATTTGGTTTATAAGGGCGGGGCCACGCCCATTGGTCTAATCCCGCCCATTTTTGGACCAATCACGAAGACTGACACCAGATACATATGCACAAAATTACAGCTCTCGCGCTAACAAATTGTGCAAGATATCTCGATTTCAAAATTTGGCTTAAAGGGGCGGAGCAACGCCCAGTAGTCCGACCCCGCCTATTTTTGGACCAATCACGTAAGTCGCCAACAGATATATATAAACAAAATTACAGCTCTCTCGCTAATAAATTGTGCAAGATATCTCAAATTCAAAATTTGGCTTATATGGGCGGGGCCACGCCCATTGGTCCGATCCCGCCCATTTTTGGACCAGTTAAGTAGACTACCACCTAATACGTATGCACAATATTACAGCACCCTCGCTAACAAATTGTGCAATATATGTCAATTTAAAAATTTGGTTTATAAGGGCGGGGCCACGCCCATTGCTCCTATCCCGCCCATTTTTGGACGAATCACGTAGACTGCCACCAGATACATATGTACAACATTAGAGCACTCTAGCTAAAAAATTGTGCAAGATATCTCAATTTCAAAATTTGGCTTATATGGGCGGGGCCACGCCCATTCGTCTGATTCCGCCCATTTTTGGACCAATCACGTAGGTCGCCAACAGATATATTTACCCATAATTACAGCTCTCTCGCTAACAAATTGTGCAAGATATCTCAAATTCAAAATTTGGCATATATGGGCGGGGCCACGCCCATTGGTCCGATCCCGCCCATTTTTGGACCAATTAAGTAGACTACCACCTAATACGTATGCACAATATTACAGCACCCTCGCTAACAAATTGTGCAATATATGTCAATTTAAAAATTTGGTTTATAAGGGCGGGGCCACGCCCATTGGTCCTATCCCGCCCATTTTTGGACGAATCACGTAGACTGCCACCAGATACATATGTACAACATTACAGCACTCTAGTTAAAAAATTGTGCAAGATATCTCAATTTCAAAATTTGGCTTATATGGGCGGGGCCCCGCCCATTCGTCTGATTCCGCCCATTTTTGGACCAATCACGTAGGTCGCCAACAGATATATTTACCCATAATTACAGCTCTCTCGCTAACAAATTGTGCAAGATATCTCAAATTCAAAATTTGGCATATATGGGCGGGGCCACGCCCATTGGTCCGATCCCGCCCATTTTTTGACCAATCACGTAAGTCGCCAGCAGATATATATACACAAAATTACAGCTCTCTTGCTAACAAATTGTGCAAGATATCTCGATTTCAAAATTTAGCTTAATGGGGCGGGGCCACGCCCATTAGTCTGACCCCGCCCATTTTAGGACCAATCACGTAGACTGCCTCCAGATATATATAAACAAAATTACAGTTCTCTCGCTAACAAATTGTGCAAGATATCTCAAATTCAAAATTTGGCTTATATGGGCGGGGCCACGCCCATTGGTCCGATCCCGCCCATTTTTGGACCAATCACGTAGACTGCCACCAGATACATATGTACAAAATTGCAGCACTCTCACTAACAAAATGTGCAAGATATCTCAATTTTAAAATTTGTCTTATGTGGGCGGGGCCACGCCCACTTCATATATCGAAAATTCAAGTACCCTATTTTCACCACGCCCCACACATGTACATTCTGTGAAAATTTCAAGAAGATCGGTTCAGCCGTTTAGACGTCTATACGGTACAAACAAACCAACAAACAAACAAACAAACACACATTCTTCTTTATATATATAGATGCATGTTTAACTCGATGCTTCGTACCTCCCCAATGTAAGGTCGCCCAAATAACAATGATCCAGAAGCCTGGCAAACCCTCAGACCAAGTGAAGTCCTATCCTCCAATTAGTCTTCTACCATTACTCTCCAAAGTACTGGAAATATTATTCTTAAAAAGGCTAATGCCAATTGTAAATCAAAACCAGTAAGGAAAGGCAGAAAGTCGGGCGGGGCCTCCCTAACAATGCGATAAAGGTCATTGCCATAATAATTTGGAATAATTGGTAAATGGGTAGAAACATATTATCTAATTCTGAAACGATAATCGCTAAATTAAGCAATATTCGTTCCTAAATTGAGAAACATCTTTCTGGAAAATTTTAATGATCGGAAGTAAAATACAACTTCTATAGCGGTTTGATACCAAATCAGGGGGAACATATATGGAGCTTTAATATAAATCCGAGCCGATCTTCCCTGAATACTAATTCATGTAAAAGAACTCCTTCTGTCGAATTTCGTACTGATCGGATATAAAATACAGTCTCTACAGCGCTTACATGTCAAATCGCGGGTAACATATATATGGGAGCTATATCTAAATCTGAACCGTTTTTCTCCGAATTTGGCAGTATTCCTTCATGTAATAAGAAACCTCTTTCTGCCGAATTTCGCACTGATCGGTCATAAAATACAGTTTTTACAGCGCTTACATGTCAAATCGGGGGTAACATATATATGGGAGTTATATCTAAATCTGAACCGATTTTCTCCGAATTTGGCAGTATTCTTTCGAGTAATAAGAAACCTCTTTCTGTCGAATTTTGCACTGATCGGATATAAAATACAATTTCTACAGCGCTTTCTGGTCAAATCGGGGTTAACATATATATGTGTGTTATATCTAAATCTACACCGAGTTTCTCCGAATTTGGCAGTATTCCTTCATGTAGAAAGAAACCTCATGTTGCCGACTTTCGCACTGATCGGATATAAAATAACATTTGTACACCGCTCACATGTCAAATCGGGGGTAACGTATATATATGGGCTATATCTCAATCTGAACCGATTTCTTCCAAATTTGGCAGTATTAATTCATGTAATAAGAGACCTCTTTCTGCCGAATTTCGTACTGATCGGATTAAAAATACACTTTTTACAGCGCTTACATGTAAAATCGGGGGTAACATATATATGGGGGCTATATCTAAATCTGAACCGATTTTCTCCGAATTTGGCAGTATTCCTTCATGTAATAAGAAACCTCTTTCTGTCGAATTTTACACTGATCGGTTATAAAATAAATTTTTTACGGCGCTTACATGTGAAATCGGGGGTAACGTATATATGGGGGCTATATCTAAATCTGAACCGATTTCTTCCAAATTTAACAGTGTTCATTCATATAATAAGAGACCTCTTTCTGCTGAATTTCATACTGATCGGATATAAAATAAAGTTTTTACAGCGCTTACATGTCAAATCGGGGCTAACATATATATGGGGGCTATATCCAAATCTGAACCGATTTTAACCAAATTAAATAGGGATCGTCCTTGGGCAAAAAAAAGATATGTGTAAAGTTTCGTCAAGATCGGGCCATAATTGCGACCTGTACTTTGATTACAAGAATACATCTACAGACAGACGGACAGATGGACAGACAGACAGACAGACGGACATACCTAAATCGACTCAGAAAGTGATTACAAGTCGATCGGTATAATAAACAATGGATCTATCTCTTCTCCTTTTGGGTGTTACAAACAAATGCACAAAGTCATAATACCCTGTACCACAGTGTGGTGTAGCGTATAAAAACCTTATCCCTGATCATCAGTTTGGATTTAGGAAAAAACATGGCACAATTGATCAAGTCCACTGCCTGGTCGAACAATCAACAATGCGTTTGAATCAAAGGAATTCTGTACAGCTGCATTTTTAGACATATCACAAGCATTTGATAAAGTGTGGCATAAAGGTCTACTTTATACAGGGTCTCCCATATTCGACGGACCCATCTGGCAACGCCATAACTTTTGACGGAGATGTCAGATCGCTTAATGACATACCGCGTTTGAAGCGTCAGTCCAAGCAGATTTTTACCATGGAACAATACACGCCACGCGAGCGCTCTGAAATAGTTGAAATTTACATTCAACAGAAGAAGTCAAGTCAACGTGCTTTTAAAATATTAAAAAATGTGAGAAGTGCGCCTTCTAAGAACACCATTAAGCGTTTATACGAAAAATTTTCGACTGGTGAGGCTCTTTCTAATCCGAAGAGGCCAAATAAAAGTCGACCAAGGCGATCGGCCGAGAATATCGCTGCCGTACGAGCCAGTGTTGAGAGGTCCCCAAGAACATCCCAAAAACGCAGCAGTTTGGCATGGCTCGGTCCACTTTACAACGGATTATTCGCGTTGATTTGCATTTGTTCCCGTACAAAATTCAATTGACGCAAAGATTGTTGCCTGCGGACAAGCCTCGTCGATTGGAATGGGCCCAACGAGTCCGTGGGTCCGTCGAATATGGGCAACCCTGTAAGATTAAGAAACTACTACCAATAAATTTGTATATGTTTATTGAATCATATATCCAGAAACGATACTTCTGCGTTCATGAAGGCGGTGAATCAAGCTCCATCAGAAATATTCGTGCCCGAGTACCCCAAGGTAGTGTACATGGTCCACTTTTGTATCTTTTATTTACATCTGACCTTCCACGATCACATGATGCTATGATTGGGACTTTCGCTGACGACACAGCTGTATTAGCCGTAAACAAAAATGCTAACAGAGCGAGTAATATCCTCCAAAAATACTTAAATACACTAGCATTGTAGGTCAATGAATGGCGTATAAAAGCCGTAACTACCGTACTTAAATACACTAGCATTGTGTCGTTTACGCTGAAACAAACCTATGTCCAACCGTGCATTTAAATCAAATTCAAATACCACAAAGTAATGAAGTTCTGTATCTGGGAATCTACATGGACTGAAAACTACAGTGGAAGAAGCACATCCAAACTAAAAGAAAGGCTCTCGACATTCAACTCAGTAAAATGAGCCGACTGTACAATATCCTCCTTCATTGTTTGCCGATAAGTGCACCGATAAAAAATTATTACTACAAATTGTTGCAGGTAAAATATAGTACATTCTAAATTTCAGGCACATAGATTTAAAAATTTGGGATCTACATATTTTGAAAAATGAATATTTTGAGTTCATGTTTAGTTGACCTATTTATTTTATGTTTTAGTTGTTCGTTCAGCTTGAGACCATAAATAAAACAATGTTATTTTTAATATTATTGTTTCATTACAAATTTTTATTCCCGATATTTCGAACGACTTCGTCGATCATCTTCAGGGGGTTACACTAAACAAATATACATTAAAATTAGTAACAATATACACGAATTTTCACAAAAGGGCATAATTACATTTATAAAATCGAAACAAAAATAAGGTATCCTTTCTTTTTCACTTTACAATGACAACTAAGTTAAGTTTTGATTTACTTGCTATTATTGTGTATTGAATGTCTATATATGTGTGCGCATTTATCTGTATCTGTTTTAAAATTCAGTATCTTCTCAGTAGGTACGGCAGTGATGTGTAACATCTCAAGCATGTATCTCCTGTGGTAGTTGCTCTCTTCTTCTAATACGTCAACGTCGTCAAAGTTCGGTTGGTGACCAGTTAGTGTGCAATGTGCCGCGAGAGCAGTTTTCTGTTCAAGTGGTTTGTCAAGAGCTTTTTGGTCTGATCTATGTGAAGAGAGTCTAGTTTTTAGTTTCGTTCGTGTAGTGCCAATATATAACTTGTTGCATAAGTTGGACTTGTCCCCGTTACATTTAATTTTGTATACTACGTCATGTTTTTCTTCCTTTTTAAGTTTTGATTTTGTCCTACTAAATAAACTATTTACTGTACTATAGGATTTTTGTGCCAATTCGAATTTGTCCCTGTCATAAAGGTCTGAGTTCTTAAGTCCTTCAGTGAATCCTGGAATATATGTTACAGTTTTATATAATTTAGTTTGTTTTTCTTCTTGTTTCTTAGGTTTCTTAGCTTTTTGTACATCTCTTATTAGATTGTTAATAGATTTCTGTGGAAACTCGTTCAAGGTTAATATTTCTTTAATTTTTCCAATATTTTGTTGGTGAAAATCTTCATCGCTGATGTCCAATACTCGTCTGATAAAATTAGTCGCCGTGTTGACTATAGTTCTCCTTGGATGTTTCGAATAAAAATTGATGATTCGTCCGGATGATGTAGGTTTTTGGTACCAGTCCTATTTTAGTAGGTTTCCTTGTCTGTGTACTATAGAATCTAAATACGGTAGTTTTCCCTCTCTCTCCTCTTCCATGGTGAATTGGATTTGTCGATTATATGAGTTGAGAATTCGTAGTGTTTCATTTATATCTGTTTTCTTTAAAACGGCAAAAAGGTCGTCAACATATTTAGTCAGGTACTTTGGTTTTGATGCTATTTTGGTTAACGATGAGTCAAGGAGATGTTCCATTATAATATCTGCTATTACTGGTGAAGCTGGAGATCCCATGGGCATCCCTTTTCTCTGTTCGCAAAGTTTATCGTCATATTTAAAATATCTTGTTTCCTTAATACAAAAAGTTAATATTTCGATGAATAAATTCTTTGGTATAGTTGTGTATGCTTCTAATATGCTCCATTTTTCATCTATGGTTATAATCGCTAAATTCAGTGGAATACTGGGAAATAAAGACACTACGTCAAAGGATATTAATATCTCATCGTCATCAATGTGAGCGTTATTGATTCTTTTTTTAAATTCACTTGCGTCTTTAACATTGTATATTGAGTTCATATTTAGATTCTTGAGGATATTAACAATATATTTGCTTAATTCATAAGATGGTGAATTGATCGAGGAACAAATAGGTCTCAGAGGTGTTTCATCCTTGTGGATTTTCGGTAATCCATAAATTTTTGGGGCTGTAGCTGTTCTATTTGTCAATTTGTATTTTTCCATACAGTTAACAATCTTCAGGTTAAATAACTTGTCCACCAGTGTATTATTTTTGACTTGCAAAGTTGAAGTTGGGTCTCTTTTTAAGCGTCGATATGTGCAGATGTCGCTCAACATTATTTGCATTTTCGTTTGGTATTCGTCTTTGTACATAGCTACCGTTTTTCCTCCTTTGTCGGCGTTTAATATAAGTATGTCCTTATTATCTCTTAAGAATTTTCTCGTTTGTCCTGCTGTATCTGGTATAAGTTTGTCTCTCCTGTTAAGTTTGTTAGTGTCTAGGTGATCGTCTATTAATGATACAAGTTTTGTTCTTGCTGTCTCTTGTTTCTCTTTGTTTTCTAAAGTTTGTATGCAGTCCTCTCCCTCTGCGATGATTTTGAAGAGCGGGAATTTTGTTTTTGTGTTAGGCAATGCATGTTTTGAGCCGAGTTAAAGCAACCACTGTGTTTTCATCGGAATGTCTTTCTCTGTCTTGTTCACGAACCAGTGGTTGTTGTAGTTAATGTTCAATTCATTTTCGTGCTTTTGTTTGAGTGTTTGTAGCTTTTTGAAGAGGGTAGTCTTGTCATTGGCTAAGTATGTGTTGTAAAGTAATCTCTCACTCTCCAAGAATTGTTGTATGTCATTTTCGTTTATATTGTTTATTAGTTGGTGTTGTATGTTTCGTAGAAAATCTCTATTTTCAAATACCTGCTTGTGCTTTTGTTGTATTAGGATCCGTAATATTCTCATGTGAAAATTATAGATGTGTCTTTGTAGTGTTTTGTTGCTTTTTGGCGGGATTTTGTTGTTTGTTTCAAAAATATTGTATATGTGTTTTGTTGTATTGTAAATGAAGTTTGGTACTATTCCTGCTTTTTATAAGAAAAGTGACGGATGTTGTTAAACGTGCTGCTTTCCTGTTACGTTTCGTATATTCTTTTAAGATATTGTTAGTATTTTTATTGTATTTTTGTTTAAGTTTTTTATTTTATTTTAAATATGACGATAAACTTTACGAACAGAGAAAAGGGATGCCCATGGGATCTCCAGCTTCACCAGTAATAGCAGATATTATAATGGAACATCTCCTTGACTCATCGTTAACCAAAATAGCATCAAAACCAAAGTACCTGACTAAATATGTTGACGACCTTTTTGCCGTTTTAAAGAAAACAGATATAAATGAAACACTACGAATTCTCAACTCATATAATCGACAAATCCAATTCACCATGGAAGAGGAGAGAGAGGGAAAACTACCGTATTTAGATTCTATAGTACACAGACAAGGAAACCTACTAAAATTGGACTGGTACCAAAAACCTACATCATCCGGACGAATCATCAATTTTTATTCGAAACATCCAAGGAGAACTATAGTCAACACGGCGACTAATTTTATCAGACGAGTATTGTACATCAGCGATGAAGATTTTCACCAACAAAATATTGGAAAAATTAAAGAAATATTAACCTTGAACGAGTTTCCACAGAAAACTATTAACAATCTAATAAGAGATGTACAAAAAGCTAAGAAACCTAAGAAACAAGAAGAAAAACAAACTAAATTATATAAAACTGTAACATATATTCCAGGATTCACTGAACGACTTAAGAACTCAGACCTTTATGACAGGGACAAATTCGAATTGGCACAAAAATCCTATAGTACAGTAAATAGTTTATTTAGTAGGACAAAATCAAAACTTAAAAAGGAAGAAAAACATGACGTAGTATACAAAATTAAATGTAACGGGGACAAGTCCAACTTATGCAACAAGTTATATATTGGCACTACACGAACGAAACTAAAAACTAGACTCTCTTCATATAGATCAGACCAAAAAGCTCTTGACAAACCACTTGAACAGAAAACTGCTCTCGCGGCACATTGCACACTAACTGGTCACCAACCGAACTTTGACGACGTTGACGTATTAGAAGAAGAGAGCAACTATCACAGGAGATACATGCTTGAGATGTTACACATCACTGCCGTACCTACTGAGAAGAGACTGAATTTTAAAACAGATACAGATAAATGCGCACACATATATAGACATTTAATACACAATAATAGCAAGTAAATCAAAACTTAACTTAGTTGTCATTGTAAAGTGAAAAAGAAAGGATACCTTATTTTTGTTTCGATTTTATAAATGTAATTATGCCCTTTTGTGAAAATTCGTGTATATTGTTACTAATTTTAATGTATATTTGTTTAGTGTAACCCCCTGAAGATGATCGACGAAGTCGTTCGAAATATCGGGAATAAAAATTTGTAATGAAACAATATTATTAAAACATTGTTTTATTTATGGCCTCAAGCTGAACGAACAACTAAAACACAAAAATTAATATTTTGAATATATGAATATATTGAATATTTTGAAAAATAAAAAAATGAGTTTTTGTGTTTTTAAGAAATTTGTAATTGCTCTCGATCGGCTAAACCGATTTTTGCAAAGTTTACTTTGTTTTAAAAAAGACACAATGCGCCATTTTTTCAAATAATGTTTTTTAAAAATTTTTAAAAATTTTTTAACGAATGTTTTTTTGAAAAAAACCTTTGTAGAAAAAATTGCTCTCCCTCGATTTTCTTCAAATTGTTTGTGAAAGTTATGGACGAAATACCAAGACTAGTCTGACAATTTTCGTCTGTTTTTGCAAAACACTGCACAGTAGTACGAATTCAAAAAGGGGAAATAAATCGACCGTTTCTTAACCAAACAACCGATTGCTACAAAACTTGGCATGGTAGATGAAGAGGTGTTAGAGAAGTTAAGTTTTATATTCTGGATGGGCAATAAAATTTCCTATATGACGAAAATTGGTTCAAAATACCCAATATCGAACCAATATAAAATACAGTTTCTACAGCTGTTACCTGTCAAATCGGGGGTTACATGTACATATGGGGGCTATATCCAAATCTGAACCGATTTTCTCCGAATTTAGCAGTATTCCTTCATGTAATTTTCGCACTGATCGGATATTAAATAACATTTTTACAGCGCTAACATGCCAAATCGGGGGTAACTTATATAAGGGGGCTATATCTAAATCTGAACCGATTTCTTCCTAATTTAACTGTGTTCATTCATATTATAAGAAACCTCTTTCTGCCGAATTTCATACTGATCGGTTAAAAAATAAATTTTTTACAGCGCTTACATGTCAAATCGGGGCTAACACATATATGGGGGCTATAGCTAAAACTGAACCGATTTTAACCAAATTCAATAGGGATTGTCCTTGGGCCAAACAACAGATATTTGTAAAGTTTCGTCGAGATCGGACCATAATTGCGACCTGTACTTTGATTACAAGAATACATGCACAGACAGACGGACATAGCTAAATCAACTCAGAAAGTGATTCTAAGTCCATCGGTATAATAAACGATGGGTATATTTCTTCTCCTTTTGGGCAAATGCACAAAGTTATAATAACCTGTATCACAGTGTGGTGTATGGTATAACCAGTAAGGAAAGGCAGAAAGTCGGGCGGGGCCGACTATATAATACCCTACACCTCCCTAACAATGCGATAAGGAAACATATTATCTAATTCTGAAACGATAATCGCTAAATTAAGCAATATTCGTTCCTAAATTGAGAAACATCTTTCTGGAAAATTTTAATGATCGGAAGTAAAATACAACTTCTATAGCGGTTTGATACCAAATCAGGAGGAACAATCAATATAAATCTGAACCGATCTTCCCTGAATACTCATTCATGTAAAAAGACCTCCTTCTATGGAATTTCGTACTGATCGCATATAAAATACAGTCTCTACAGCGCCTACATGTCAAATCGGGGGTAACGTATATATGGGGGCTATATCTAAATCTTCCAAATTTAACAGTCTTCATTCATATAATAAGAAACCTCTTTCTGCCAAATTTTGCACTGATCGGATATAAAATACAGTTTTTACAGCGCTTACATGTCAAATCGGGGGTAACATATATATGGGGGCTATATCTGAATCTGAACCGATTTTCTCCGAATTTAGCAGTATTCCTTCATGTAATAAGAAACCTCTCTTTGTCGAATTTCGCACTTATCGGATATAAAATAACATTTTGCAGCGCTTATATGTCAAATCGGGGGTAATGTATATATGGGGGGGTAATGTATATATATATCAGAAAGTGATTCTAAGTCGATCGGTATAATAAACGATGGGTCTATTTCTTTTCCTTTTGGGTGTTACAAACAAATGCACAAAGTTATAATACCCTGTACCACAGTTTGGTGTAGGGTATAAAAATAAAAGCAACAATCATGAAATTGAAAGCACAGGGTTAAGCGATGTTTGCATAAAATTGTGTGTTTTTTTCGTGTACTAAAATTTGTGTCAAATATTTCCACATCTCAAATAGTATTGAATTTGTTATATGGATTTTCAAGTTTGTTATGAATTGTTTGGTTTTTTATTCAATAAATAAAATTAAAATTAATGAAAACTGCTTTTAATTAATTGTCGGTAGTATATGACTGACAAATTGTCAGAACAACCAATTTCTTAAAACAGTTGGTTGTGGCAACATACAGCAGATAATTTTAGCCACCATTTTCGTAGTTGGCGCAACCAAATATGATTGTTATGAAAATGGAAGCAGAATTATACCACAACCAAAATGTTGGTTGTCCTGATGGAAATAATTCGGTTAATGCAACCAAACTGTATTCTGTGTGTTGGCAAAAAACAAAAAATATTATTCGATGTCGCTATCGCATTCGCTTTCGCAATAATGCAATATTCGCTATCACATTCGCAAGAAAAATATTTCAATATTCGGTTTCGCTAAAGCCACTTTGGCTACATCTCTGATTTATACATGTTACTTCGATTTATTTTACTTTTATACATGGATCGTCTTACTTGTTTTTTAAAAGAAATTGATACAAATAAGTACATCGCTTCATGATTTTCTTCTTTTTCATCTTAAAGACTTCTCATGTTTTAGAATTGAAAGCAATCCATGGTAAAGATATGTATAATTTGGCCCGGCAAACTTACCACTGTTCGTACTAGTTCTTTTGTGATAACGTTATTTCGTAAAAAAAAAAACGTAAACACAATTATTTTGTCTAAAATAACTAACATTCAAAACGTTCTCAATTGACCCATTTTAACCATTTTTGAATCATTAAAGCAAATATTTTATTCTCATTTTTTCCTCACACTCCTTATGTTATGTTATGTTCTCATCCCCATTATAATTATTTGAAAAATCCCCTCTCTAAAAAGTAAACAAAAATGCCACAACCAACGACAAAACTCGTAATTGACCACATTCTTGGATTATTACATTATTCAAAAGGAATTCCGGGCGGACCAAACAACCTCTTCCACAACATTTAAGTTTTGTTGTAAAAAAAAACAAAACATTACTCTGTCTCCAGACATTCCAGATAAATTATCTTGAATATTTCCAAAAACCCCGAAACACGCATTGCCACACGCAAAAGAATTTAAGTCTAAAGTGGAAACACATTCTCTCATCATCGCAATAAAGTTAAACGTCCTTCAGAGGTATAAACTTTTACGTGACATAATTTGCATATTCTGCCCCTACCAAAACCTGCCCAAAATAAGAAGAGAATATTACAAGCACATTCCGCCCCCAGAAAAAGAGCAATTCGTCATTCATCATATTAAATTTAGAAAATAAGGCTGATGGGAATATGTATGTCAACTGGATGATGATATGATAAATAGCTTTCACCAGAGGTAGCGAAAAAAACGAAACACATAATAGGAACTCCCACTGATCCATAACGACACGTTTGTACCTAAATTTAGGATATTTTTTATATTTATTAGTTACGAGTGGGCTGTAATTAGTTAATAATTGACTTTTTATACCCTGACCTTATTACGGGCCAAAACTGTATTATATCGAAATAATGACATAAGACACTAAGTGTGTAAATCTATTGAGGTATGTTCACCCATTTGTTTAGCTGAGGCAATGATGCATCGCGCTATAGGAAATTTGGATACTTTTTTTGGTCACAATTCAAAATTTAAATTAAACAAACATTATTTTTTTGCTTTAATATGAGAAAAGAATTTAACAAAGAAAACATCTCTTTTTGAATTTTTTTGGCAACATTGATTTTCCGCTTCTTTATCAGCTGTTTTGTGTGGCATTTCTAAATGAATTATCAAATAACAATTAAGTGCAGAGAATTTTGTGGTTATTTTAAATTAAAGTTTTCATAATTATAATTCTTAAATTTAAAAAAAAAAATAAAAATGGAAAATAATTTCAAAAGTGAGAACTTTATTAATATGTAGCGATATTTTCCCGAACTCGTCTATTAGATCGGTTAAATTGGAAAAATTCAAGACCTTAAGATGAGCTAATGGAATTATGAATTGGAATTTTATTTAAAATTATATAAAAATGCTAGCACTTGCTAGACATAATACCATAACAGTTCCATAGAACAATCATTCACCTTCTAATTCTAATATACTTCACCTGCGGATCTGCACAAACTTTTTTAAAAAATTAATTTCTCAGGTAACTACAGCGTATCAAATTTAGTTTTACTGGTAACTTCGAACGACAATGTACACTGAAAGACATTTCTTTACGAAATTTGTTTTTGATTTTATGAACAAATTGTACTTGTACCTCACTCCCTCTTCAGACTATTCCAAGAGTCAAATCAAAAAAAAAAAAAAAACAATCTAACTGATTCTGGCGTTTGGCTGTAATTAATTTTGCCAAAAAAGAGGTCAAATTTCCTATAGTGCATCGGTCAGAAAACCAAACTATATAATAACATTTTGTGGATATTTTGTCACCTGCTACACTAAAGATTATTTTTGGTAAAAACTGGCGTCCAAACGCTCCACAGAGGGATGAATTCAGAAAAAGGGGAAATAATTCAGTCGTTTCTTAGCCGGAACACCGATTGCGACAAAACTTGGCACGATTGTAGAAGAAATATTATAGAAGTTAAGTTTTAAATTTGGGCACCCTCGGGTATACAGGGGCGGAGCTTCAGGGCCTTAAGTTGATCACCTCGGTTAAACAAAATGTTTAAACACTTTCTCGTCGGATTCATAAAATTCGTGTGTATTTGTACACCTAAGATCTATCTCGTTTATTTGGCAAAAATTCTATACGAAATACCCAATATATATACATATATAAGCAAAAGTCAAATTTTTTTTATTTTCGAGTAAATATTTTTTCTACGAATATTTGGCGAGCACATTAACCGCGTTTGTAGTAGACATAGATAAAAATGTAAGCGTGCAAAAACCGTTGTTGTGAATTAATTTCATTAAGGTCCGCGAAATTTATGGCAGTTTCAAATTGAAATTTTTAAAAAATTCTGTAAAATGCAGTTTTTAGAGGAATTAAGATAACTAAACTTACAATCGTATACCATTCCCATTTCTATCAGCATATGCCAAAATATTCGCAGTGCCTTTATTATTTGCAAAAATATACCGAAATAAAACATTTTTTAATTGAAATTTTATATAATATAGCTGGACCCGGTCCACTTCGTTGCCCCAGACTTCAGATTTCCGATACCGTCAATTTATCAAAACATGGTTCATGTAGATAGCGACAGTAGGAATCTCGTTAATTTATTCATAGGTACGGACAGTAGGAATCACAAAAAACATTGGCTTATATGGGCGGACCCACGCCCCTCAATCAAGAACTTATAAAGCCTATGCCACTCTCTTGGCTTATCTGAACATTCCTGAAAATGTCATCAAAACCGATCCAGAAGTTTTGGAGTCCATACGTAACATACACACATCCATGTATATATATATAGCTGGACCCGGTCCACTTGGTTGCCCCAGATATAGATTTCCGCTTTCGTCCATTTTTGAACCAATCACGAATACTTCCACCAAAAACATCTCCATAAAATAAGAGCACTCTCGCTAAAAAATTTTGAAGATATCTCAATTTCACGCCCATCGATCCCATTCCTCCCAGTTTTAGACCAATCACGTAGACTACCACCAGATACATATGCACAAAATTACAGCACCCTCGCTAACAAATTGTGCAAGATATCTTAATTTTAAGATTTGGCTTATATGGGCCGGGCCACGCCCTTTCCCGCCCATTTTTGTGGACCAATCACGTAGACTACCACCAGATACATGTGCACAAAATTACAGCACTCTCGATAAGCAATTGTGCAAGATATCTTAATTTCAAAATTTGGCTTATATGGGCGGGGCCACGCCCTTTGGTCCGATCCCGGCTATTTTTGGAACAATCACGTAGACTACCACCAGATATATATGTACAAAATTACAGCACACTCTCTAACATATTGTGATAAATATCTAAATTTCAAAATTTGGTTTATATGGGCGCCCATTGGTCCGCTTCCACCCATTTTTGGACCAATTTCGTAGACTACCACCAGAAACATGTGCAAAAAATTACAGCGCTCTCGATAACAAATTGTGTAAGATATTTTAATTTTAAAATTTGGCGTATATGGCCGGGCCACGCCCTTTGGTCCGATCCCGCCTATTTTTGGAACAATCACGTAGACTACCACCAGATACATATGCACAAAATTACAGCACTCTCACTAACAAAATGTGCAAGATAAGTCAATTTCAAAATTTGGCTTATATGAGCGGTGCCACGCCCATTGACCCGATTCCGCCCATTTTTAGACCATTCACGTAGACTGCCACCAGATACGTATACACAAAATTCCAGCACTCTCGCTAACACATTGTGCAAGATATAACAATTTTAAATTTGGCTTATATGGGCGGTGCCACGCCCATTGCTTCGATCCCGCCCATTGCTGCGATCCCGCCCATTTTTGGACCAATCACGTAGACTGCCACCAGATACATATGTACAAAATTTCAGCACTCTCGCTAACTAATTGTGGAAGATATCTTAATTTAAAAATTTGGCTTATATGGGCGGGGCCACGCCCTTTGGTCCGATCCCGGCTATTTTTGGAACAATCACGTAGACTACCACCAGACATATATCTTCAAAATTACGGCACTCTCTCTAACATATTGTGAAAAATATCAAAAATTCAAAATTTGACTTATATGAACGGTGCCACGCCCAGTGGTCCGCTTCCGCCCATTTTTGGACCAATCACGTAGACTACCACCAGATACATGTGTACAAAATTACATCACTTTCGATAACAAATTGTGCATGATATCTTCATTTCAAAATTTGACTTATATGGGCGGTGCCACGCCCATTGGTCCGATACCGCCCATTTTTGGACCAATCACGTAGACTACCACCAGATACATATGCACAAAATTACAGCACTCTCGCTAACAAAATGTGCAAGATAAGACAATTTCAAAATTTGGCTTATATGGGCGGTGCCACGCCCATTGACCCGATTCCGCCCATTTTTAGACCATTCACGTATACTGCCACCAGATACGTATACACGAAATTCCAGCACTCTCGCTAACACATTGTGCAAGATATACCAATTTTAAATTTGGCTTATATGGGCGGTGCCACGCCCATTGCTGCGATCCCGCCCATTGCTGCGATCCCGCCCATTTTTGGACCAATCACGTAGACTGCCACCAGATACATATGTACAAAATTTCAGCACTCTCGCTAACTAATTGTGGAAGATATCTTAATTTAAAAATTTGGCTTATATGGGCGGGGCCACGCCCTTTGGTCCGATCTCGGCTATTTTTGGAACAATCACGTAGACTACCACCAGATATATATCTACAAAATTACGGCACTCTCTCTAACATATTGTGAAAAATATAAAAAATTCAAAATTTGACTTATATGGGCGGTGCCACGCCCATTGGTCCGCTTCCGCCCATTTTTGGACCAATCACGTAGACTACCACCAGATACATGTGCACAAAATTACATCACTTTCGATAACAAATTGTGCAAGATATCTTCATTTCAAAATTTGACTTATATGGGCGGTGCCACGCCCATTGGTCCGATTCCGCCCATTTTTGGACCAATCACGTAGACTACCACCAGATACATATGCACAAAATTACAGCACTCTCGCTAACAAAATGTGCAAGATAAGACAATTTCAAAATTTGGCTTATATGGGCGGTGCCACGCCCATTGACCCGCTTCCGCCCATTTTTAGACCAGTAACGTAGACTGCTACCAGATACGTATACACAAAATTCCAGCACTCTCGCTAGCAAATTGTGCAAGATATAACATTTTTTAAATTTGGCTTATATGGGCGGTGCCACGCCCATTGCTGCGATCACGCCCATTTTTGGACCAATCACGTAGACTTCCACCAGATACATATGTACAAAATTACAGCACTCTCGCTAAGAAATTTTGCAAGATATCTCAATTTTAAAATTTGTCTTATGTGGGCGGGGCCACGCCCACTTGATATATCGAAAATTGAAGTACCCTATTTTCACCACGCCCCACACATGTACATTCTGTGAAAATTTCAAGAAGATCGGTCCAGCCGTTTAGACGTCTATACGGTACAAACAAACCAACAAACAAACAAACAAACAAACAAACACACATTCTTCTTTATATATATAGATGTGTAATTCTCAGAGAATTGGATTTTAAGAGGCAGCTTAAGTGCCGAATGTGCTGTTCAGCCTCCATCCAAAAGAGTAGCCGCAATGCCGGATGATGCTATGGCCAGTGCAATGTTGTTTTGGCTTCGAATTTTAGCCAAAAGCAAATAAATCAAAAAGGTTTTTCCTGTTCCGCCGGGTGCATCGATGAAATAGAATCCACCGCAGTGATTAGAGACTGCTGCCATTATAGTGTTGTAAGCCGTAAGTTGTTCGGGTTGAAGTTGAGGCAGATGTGTTGTTAGGAACATTTCTAACTCTCTTGGGTCGTAACCTCTTTCTCGTCGGAGGTCGCGGTCATAAGCTTCATCGCCTGATCGAATAGGGCTCATCATTCCAACTTGAGTCAGCGTCTTGTTGTTGATTTCCAAACATTTGTTTTCCAGCAGAATTAGGGCCTCGTTGTACATTTCGTTGGAGATTTCAAGTGATGTGTTATTGGTAGATGTGCGCTCTCGACGTAATATGTCTTCGGTCATATCATCCTTGAAATTGTTCCAAAGATCTTTGGGATTTGATGGAAAGCACGTCACCAGTATAATAGCAAATAATGTTCGTATCTGCCACGGACTATTTGAAATCGTTGCATCTTTCAGTGTTGTTTCCCACTGAGAATCATTTTCCAACAAATTCAGCTTGTGACATGCATCTCTGTAAGTTGCGCATACATCTCCATTCACCGTGCGCAAATGTTGAAAGGAAGTTGGTCCAGTGACGTTAGTAAGTAGAAGTCGGAGATGGAAGCACTCATCATTCTGAGGATGGATAGTGTATAATCTTCCCAATGCATCTGTGCAATATACATTTGGCCAGCCTTCAACCCGCTTTCCTTGTTTGCGACGATTGAATTTTCTTGTTGATGCATTCCACGTGTAGTAAGTTGGGATTTGCGAATACAGCAATGTTTTTGCAAATGAGTCATCCCTACACAGAGCGAAGAATGATGTTAAGGTTGTCGCTGGTGGAGCAGCAGCTCTCTCCTGAGCATTAGCTGCAGTGAAATAAACTCGTTGTCCATTTTCAAGGTGAACTGACAGATGAACAACGGTTGGGTGACGTTCGTGGATGGGAAACCCGAAAATACGCCAAACTGCTTCATTGCTACTGATATAGCGGGCCATCTGAAAATGTGTTATTTCATCATTCGGATTTTGAAGAGAAAAAACAGCCATATCCGATCCTTTGGTGACGTATTTGCAGATGTATTTGATCGATTTTACAGAATTGCAATATTCCACATTGATATGCGCCTTATACGTTCTCGAAAGTAATGGACAATATGATACTATCCAGCGGTTATCGACATCAACATCATTGTTGCGTACCTTCAAAGTTATAGATTGTCCACCATCCTCCGTAGATCGACGACGGTAAAGGGGATATCCATCGATGCCTGAGATAGTTTCCTGTACCAATTGTCGTGGATATTTTTTGGAGCATTTTCCGTCGGCCATGCATGGAGAATTGGGATTGATGGTTCCACATGGACCGTGAATCATATTTTTTATGACAATTTGATGTAAATCAGGATCAGCAACTGGATCAGGTATTTCAGCAGTTATGACGTCATCAATTACATCTGTGGTAATTTTTTCAACCAGCCAAATAAGAATGTGCGCATGCGGTAATCCACGTTTTTGCCACTCAACAGAGTACATCCAGCATCGGGTCTCTCCAAAAATGCGTAGCTTGATCACAAAATCCATTAATGATTTCAATTTTTGTTTGAAAACGCGAGCGGTTATATCGTGACGGTGCGCCGATGTTTGGCCGATGGACAATTCTGAAGTAATTTCCTCCCACTTTGGATTACACGTAAAAGTGATGAATAAATCTGGGCGGCCATATGCTCTCACGTATGTCATTGCATCCTGGGCGTATTCATGCATGTGACGTGGACTCCCTGTGAATGATGACGGAAGTATAAATTGTTGTCCTAATTCATTTGGGTTAACATCATTTCGGGTGTTCATAGCATCACGGAGATGAATGTAATCGTCTACTCGTAGTTTGGCTTGGTTATGCCTTATGTAAAGCAGGCGCTCGGTTTCGATTTTAGCGTACATGTCCACAATGTACTGGTGAAAAAGTTCTCTGCATTTGAGAATGTGATTCTCTGAATTATGCCGGATCATCAGACGATGAGCGTAGAAGTCCATTGAACTCACTTTCTTATTCGTGGGTAAACCTATAAAAAGTAAAAATTGCAATGAAATTAGTATAATATGTGTACATTTTAAATCATATTAAATGTAAATAAAAACGTACGTGTTGTTTGATGTAGTTGCCGTAGCTGAAAGTGGTATCCATCTTCACCATATGGAAAAATAATGGGGTATTGAAGGGCGTCATATGATCGGTGTGTCTCAGAAATTCGGCTTATTCTTTCATCGCGGCGACGAATAATAATGTCACGTGGCGCCACGGGATCACCAACCATCAAAATTGCAACGTCATCCATCGTGGGTGCATTGTAACGTCCTCGATGTTGTCCAACTGGAGTTTTGTCAGCGTGTATTGCAATGAAATGATCATCAGAGCACAGTCGTGGATCATCCTTTGCCAATTTAAAGGTTTTCACCAATTGGTTGTTTTCGTGAAACATAGTTTGTAAATGGCTTACAATGTGAACCTTTGTAGCTGGATTATAACGTTGGCGTTGTTGTACTTGTGCATCGTCATCCGCTTGTCCCATAAAGTAAATTTGCAAAAACTGTGGGTCTGCTCCAGGAATTGGTAAGACTGATCCCATTCGATGGTAAATTTGGCCTTGAACTCTAAATGTAGGCATAAAGTTATCACGCACTATTTTAGTTGCACCAAAGGACGTCATTTGGAAACACGAATTGTATTTTCGTATGTTACTAAGAAAATGGTGCGAATCTGCCACTATTCCTAGAAAGTATAAAAACCGTCAATAAATAAAAAATGTTGAATTCAAATTTTTAACTTACCTGTAACCAATGATTTTAATGGTTCGGGTGGAGCAATTAGTTGTGGCAGAACAACCTTACCATTACTGCAGCACATTCCAGGAGATTCGTGTTTGTATTTGTAGGCATTGCAGTGTCGACAAATTGTATTCATGGGACCAATGGAAACTAAATCATCTGAGCTGCAATCGATTTCCGGTGTGTAATGAAACGCAATGCGTTCGTATGATGCTGGAGCATTTCGCTGAACTACCATCCGACTTCGATTTCGCTGAAGGCGGATGTCACGTGCCTCTTGGGTTTCCGATGCCCTTAAAATCGAAGATCGAACATGTTGTCTTCTGAGGCGTGTTTCCCTTCGATGTGGATTCTCATTCCCTCTAGACGTCGAGGCTCGAGACCGTACGTCTTGAAGACGTTCTTCATGTTCCTCGGGTGTTTCGGCAGCCCTAGAGGTCGATGATCGCACCTGTTGTCTTGTGAGGCGTATTTCTCTTTGCTGTGAAGTCTCGTTCGCTCTAGATGCCGAGGCTCGAGACCGTTCGGCTTGAAGACGTTCATCACGTTCTACGGGTGTTTCGACTGCCCTTGAAGTCGATGATCGAACCTGTTGTTTTATGAGGCGTGTTTCTCTTTGCTGTGAAGCCTCGTTCGCTCTAGAGGTCGAGGCTCGAAACCTTTCGGCTTGGAGACGTACCTCATGTTCCTCTGGTGTTTCAGCTGCCTTTGACTCCGAAGATCGAATCTGTTGTTTTAGGAGCCGTGTTTCTCTTTGCTGTGAAGTCTCGTTCGCTCTAGAGGTCGAGGCTCGAAACCGTTCGGCTTGGAGACGTTCATCACATTCACCAGGTGTTTCGACTGCCCTTGAAGTCGATGATCGAACCTGTTGGCTTATGAGGCGTGTTTCTCTTTGCTGTGAAGCCTCGTTCGCTCTAGAGGTCGAGGCTCGAAACCTTTCGGCTTGGAGACGTACCTCATGTTCCTCTGGTGTTTCAGCTGCCTTTGACTCCGAAGATCGAATCTGTTGTTTTAGGAGCCGTGTTTCTCTTTGCTGTGAAGTCTCGTTCGCTCTAGAGGTCGAGGCTCGAAACAGTTCGGTTTGGAGACGTGCCTCATGTTCCTCTGGTTTTTCAGCTGCCTTTGACGTCGAAGATCGAATTCTTTGAGATTCGAGACGGGCGTCACGTTCCTCTGACGTCTCTGCTATTCTCGAAGTTGATGCTCTAACTTGTTGTGTTTGGAGGCGTGTAGCACGTTCATGGGGTGATTCATTAATTCTTCGGAACTGCAGTTTTAGTGATTTTACAGTTCTTTTAGAAATATTAGATTTTTTTGGGGGCATATTTGCACTTTTTGTTTAGAAGTATACACTCGCGAAAAATTCTTGCACTGTTTTATTAAAAACGTAAACGTTCAAAAGTTTTTAGTATGATTCGATGACGTTTTTCTCTTTCGAAATGAAGGACGAAACTGAATCTATTCTCTCAAAGATCATGTTATTTATAACATATTAATAAACAACAGGTAAATCGGTAGATTCATTTGACCACAATGAGAAACATGTGAATCATTGATGAGTAGCAGGTAAAATCAAATTTTAATTGGGATACATTGGGAAATTTAAAAAAAAATATAACGTAATAAAAATAAGGGGTTTTTAGTTCTCCTGTGCAAAAAAGTGTAATTTTTTAACGCGAAGAAGGTAATAAATAGTAATTGTTAATACGCTCATACCTAGATGGAATGTAAATTAGTCCATTGAAAACCGTAACATATTATGGGAAATGCCATGTCATAAATGCTTCAAAATTTTATGACGTAACGTGAAATCCGCTATTTTTTGTTGGTTCATGCTAAATGCTTTCAAATGCATCTACACATTACACAAAAACTCCATTATTTCTAGGACTTTTGATAAATATTTTTTGAATCTTGAATACTCGATGTTGTTTTCATCGAGAATGCATTTTTAATGCATTTTGCACACATAGTTCTATTGCCGCTAGAAATGTACTATTGTAGATATTTTATAATTGAGTTGTATTGGTTAGACTACAAATATTTTTAATTTTACAGTGTTTTACTGAAAATACATGGACCCAAAATTCCAAGGCGTGCCACTAAATGCATATACACAAAATTACTCCACACACGCTAAAAAATTTTTGAAAATATCTCAATCTGAAAGCTTGGCTCATATGGTCGGGGTCACGTCAATTGGTCTAATCCCGGCCATTTCTTGTAGCAATAACGTAGACTGCCACCAAATGCATACACAAACAATTACAGCAATTTCGCTAAAAAAATGTGTCAAAATATGTACATTTCAAAACTTCGCTCATATGGGCGGGGCCAAACCCATTGGTCCGATCCCGCCCATTTGTGGACCAATCTGGTACATTGCCACCAGATATATATATGCACTAAATTGCATCACTCCCGATAATAAATTGTGCTATATATGTCATTTTTAAAATTTGGCTTATATGGGCGGTGCCACGCCCATTGGTCCGATCCCACCCATTTTTGGAGCAATCACGTAGACTACCACCAGATACATATGTACAAAATTACAGCACTCTCGCTAATAAATTGTGCAAGATATCTCAATTTTAAAATTTGTCTAATGTGGGCGGGGCCACGCCCACTTGATATATCGAAAATTCAAGTACCCTATTTTCACCACGCTCCACATATGTACATCCTGTGAAAATTTCAAGAAGATCGGTCCAGCCGCTTAGACGCCTATTCGGTACAAACAAACCAACAAACCAACAAACAAACAAACAAACAAACACACATTCTTCTTTATATATATAGATAGACTAGCTGGACCCGGTCCACTTCGTTGCCCCATATTTCCGATCCCGTCTATAAAACACATACATACAAACATTTTTTCCATTTTTAAATATATAGATAGATAACGAATCCCTCGAAATCGGGATCCGAAAAATCGGAAAAATGTTTGAAAAATATCCCGAATTGATGTGAGTACTAGCAGTGATCTTCAAAAAGAATGAAGGTAATATCTCTCTTTGTTAAAAAGTTATATTTGTTTCAAAATACGAAGGCCATATTACTCGTAATTGTGTTTTATTTCAATGCAAAATTTCACTACAAAATTCCTAAGTATTGATGGGAGTTGGATGTTAAGATCTTTTTGAGTGTATTTTTGGATGAACTTCTTTTGTAAGAATAATAAATTAAAAGACTTCATATAAAAGGAATGAGAATTCGTGGATTTTTTAGTGATATTATTACACTAAGACATTTCAAAATATATTCTTATGAATTTCACGGATTGTGAGGTCGGCAATGACAGACCTCACAATGGGTCATCCGGGCTAACTTACATTGTATGAATTCGCTTAAAACCATAATATATCTTAAGAGGGAAACTAATAATGAATGGATTTATTTTGAGGTTATGTAAATTTAGCAAAGTGCATAATTTGAACAACCATCAAAATAAAATGACGCGCCTCTGATTTCGGAACAGATCTGTAAAAATTCGTTTAATTCATATGAACTTCCGTCATATCTGTACCGCGTTGAGACAAAAGTGTCTCGTTCTTGCGTACAAGACTTCAATCTTTAAATACGTATCCATGGTTGTTAAGTGCACCACAGCAGTACCCCCAATGAACATTAAAATGAATTTTACTATAAAAATTGTCAAGAACAAAATTTGCAATTTTTGCAAAATTTGAAAAAAGTGAATACAATTTCAGAGATTCATTATTTTGTTACGCGCCCCTGATTTTAGGATTCGCAATGTAAAAAATCTTCTGGAACAATTAATTCAGCTCAATCTATGTATAACTGTCGAGGTGCCCCGCGAAATACACTTAAAAAAAAACCGCGCAAGTTTAACTAAGGTAGGTAGAGCTCTAGTGTTGGTTCCATTTGGAGCACATCATCGACACCTATATGGACTTGTAGGTACTTCCAGCCATTATAATCGCTTCTTCGGCGATGTTTCATTATATATAGAGGGGCGCGCTGACCGCGATCAAAAAAACACAAAACACTTGAAATCGCATTTCCAAAAGTTATGAGCTATATTTTTTCGGGGAAAGATCTCACATGAACAATGCCCACAAAAATATCTTCCTCCATGTGTCACTCGTATATTTTGTAACGGACCAGTACCTCTAGAATGAAATTTAAAAATTTGCATTTAAATTGTAAAACTTAAAAATCGCACACAAAAAATTGTATAATATTTTTTCTAATTTTTTTTTAGAAAGTACCGAAATATACCAACATTTCAAAAAGTAGTCACCCTATAGAGGTCGCTCCAAAATGTACGTATTTAAAGTCTTATTGAAGCCATAAACACAACATTTTCTAAGAAATTTAGCTGAAACTTTGCAGTTTATATTCTATTTTGGCAAGAATTCAACTCAAAAAAATGTATACAAATGAAATTATATTTTTTTTTGTACTTCACGTGTCATAATAAATACCACATTTTTCAGGTTAGGAGTTTGGCTAAGGCATTTTCGGCCTAAAAATTGCAGCCTTCGTTTGTTTAGTAATTTACTTAAACAACAAGTAAGAAAGTTTCAGTCGGGTAAACCGACTATGTTATACCCTTACTTTGTGAGTAATGTAATATGGAATATTAAACGAATTATTTTGTCACTTTGTGTGGGAGGTACCAGAAGGTTTTTAACAAATGCACCTATTTTTCGCTGTATAGTAGATACTTTAAATACATTGCACTGCGCCGAATTATGCGTTTATTTGCACTGGTATATTAACGTTATGAGATATTAAATTTTGGTATGATTGAGCCATTTTGTGTGGGAGGTACAAAAAGGGGCGGGGTGACAACGGCCACTTTTTACAGGGCTATAGGAACTTCAAAAGCGTTACACTGTGCAAAATGTTGTTGCATTTTCGTGCATAGGTACTCATGCTGTGAGCTTTTAACTTTTTGTGCAAAATGGTACCTTTGTGTGGGAGGTACAAAAATGGGCGTGACAATAGCGTCCATTTTCACAGGGCTATAGACACTATAAAAACATTACACTGTACAAAATTTCAAGTATTTTTATACACTGGTATTAATGTTATAAGCTGTTAACTTTTGGTGCAAAATGGTACCTTTGTGTGGGATGTACCAAAAGGGGCGTGAATGTAACACCCATTTTTCACTGGACTGTAGGCACTATAAAAGCATTAGACTGTACAAAATTTAAAGTATTTTTATATACTGGTATTAATGTTATAAGCTGTTAACTTTTGGTGCAAAATTGTGCATTTGTGTGGGAGGTACCAAAAGGGGCGTAGCAACATGGCCCATTTTTCTCGAGTTGATAGTGACTAATAAACTAATGCTACACGCAAAGAAAAAATTCGTTTCTGCGAAACGAAATATTAGACAACTACAATTCTCGTTTGCTGAAACTGAAATTTCGTTTGTTGTGAAAGAAACATATTCTGATCAAAAGAAATTTCAGTTGTCGTAAACGAGAATTGTAGTTGTCTAATATTTCGTTTCGCAGAAACGAATTTTTTCTTTGCGTGTATGTGTGGAATTTCAGAAGATTCGAATAAGTGGTATAGCAGTTATTAAAGATTCAGGCCCTTATTCATAAACATTTAATGAAGGTTTGAAGAACGCTTTAACACTGCTAAAGCGTTCTTCAAACCTTCTTTAACTTTTTATGAATAAGGCCCTCAATATTTCACAATATTTTAACACTTTGTGGGGGAGGTACTAGAAGGAGTGATTGGCCAATCTTAGCCGGAGATAGAAGAAAATATTACCACGTACCAAATTTGAAGTCAATCGGAAACTCCTTTCGAGAGTTATCGTGCGCACCAGCCAGCAGACAGACAGACAGATAGACAGATAGACAGATAGACAGATAGACAGATAGACAGATAGACAGATAGACAGATAGACAGATAGACAGATAGACAGATAGACAGATAGACAGATAGACAGATAGACAGATAGACAGATAGACAGATAGACAGATAGACAGATAGACAGATAGACAGATAGATAGATAGACAGATAGACAGATAGACAGACGGACGGACATTGCTCATTCGACTTAAAATGACCCAAAATGAATTCGAAGCCTAGAATTTAGTATAGTAGATATAGGGGGAAAATTAAAAAAAATCCAAATTTTGGGAATTAATTTTCTGAACTGATAATAAAATTTGCTATACGAGGTAAAATGTCGGTCAGATGTACCCACTGAGACAAAAGTTACGGCCTTATCAAAAATTGATAATTTTTATATTCTATTGCAAAAAGACAAACGTAGTATTTCGGAGACATATAGGAAATTATAAAACGAAAGTATATTAAATGTTTTCGCCTTAAAGAAAACTTCCTAGAGAACGTTTTCGAAAAAAGAATGGGTCAAAGATATTTATAAATATCGTTGCACCATTTTTAGAATAATTTCAAAACTTGGCCACATTTTCGACAATCGCAAAACTATAATATAAAAACTTTTAATATATTTATTTATAGTTATGTGTTACACGGTAAACTGCAAAACAATTTTGAGTCCGGATTTTAGTATAATATAGGGTGATCCATTTCGAGGTTCCCTACTTTTTTAAAGAAAAAAACATAGAAAAAACTTTGGGAAAACTAAAAGGATCAGTTTTTGGGGATTTTCTTATTTATTTTGAAAATTTTGCGATCTTTTACAGATATAATAATATTATAATTGGCCTTGATTTGTGGTTGCAAGACGTACAAACTGCAAAAAAATGATTGAAATATATAAATTTTTAAATATGTTATGGAAATAATACTTGCTGAGCCCACATGGATACTTGCTGACCCCAGCAGACGTTGTCATGCCCGTTCTATTCTGGATATAATGGAAAAAATTAACATAAAATTGTATATTGGGCACAAGTCCACTGCAGCGCCATCTACATGCTAGCTGGAACCATACATGCAAACTGTTATGAAGACAGACCACACATACTATTTAAATTTCGGTCAAATCGCTCTGGAAATGCGGATTGTGCAAATAACTTGACCACTCCCTTATTTATCGTGGTTAAAGTAAATTAATAAAGCCCATTCGATCATAAGGTTTCGGAGATCTTTCAAATAAACGTACAAAGGATTTTTATACTTATATATATATATATATATATATTTATACTTATATATATCTCGCGACATTTGGTTTCAACAAGACGGCGCCACTTCCCACACATCGCATCAATCAATGGATTTATTGAGAGAGCACTTCGGTGAGCAGATAATTTCACGTTTTGGGCCGGTCGATTGGCCACCAAGATCGTGTGATATCACACCGTTAGACTTTTTCCTGTGGGGATATGTAAAGTCTAAAGTTTATGCGGACAAACCCGCTTCGATTCAGGCCTTGGAGCAAAACATCACGCGTGTCATTCGCCAGTTACCAGTCGAAATGCTCGAACGAGTCATCGAAAATTGGACTCAATGGATGAACCATCTGAGTAGCCGCGGCCAACACTTGATAGACATAATCTTCAAAAAATAAATGCCAATGAATGTTCTGTCAAATGATAATAAACATTCCCCATTCAATTTGAATTTTATGTGTTTTTTTTTGATAATAAACATTCCCCATTCAATTTGAATTTTATGTGTTTTTTTTTTTAAGTAGGGAATCTCGAAATGGATCACCCTATATAAAGAAAATAAATTTCCGCCTGCGTTTGAAAATATTTTTTTAATTTTTTGCAGATCCTTTCCTGCGGATCGGTATATATAAGAGCTGGTTACATACTGATTTCTTTCTCAGTATCATTTCTGGACAGACAGGTAAATTTGCTTTTTAGTGAATAAATATTGTCATTAGATATACCCACTGAGACCAAATTCGCAGCCATTTAAAATTATACTTTCAAGAAATATTTTGTTCAACCGAGGTGTCCAACTTTGTGGCCCTGTAGGGCCGCCCCATAGGGACCCAATTTCAGAACTTAACTAATCTAATACCTCTTCTACAAGCATACCAAACATTGTCGCAATCAGATGTCTGGTTAAGAAACAGCCGAATTATTTATCTTTTTTAATTCTTCACACGCCTGCGGATATCGGTTTTTTGTGTACGCGTATTTTAATTTCCTTGAACAATTTTGTAATGATTCTTCATGTTTGGAACGTCTTATCGCACAGAACGCTTGGGCCAAATGGATTTATTTAGGATATTAAATAGTCTATTTTTAGAACTGTTTTACTTTGCAAATAAATTGGCTAATATGAGTTTTCAAGAAAATATCCTATAATATTAACATGATTACCTTACTTATCGTACACAGTTTTAGATGAAAAATTATGAAATAAATGAATGAAATACATCGATTCCTCCATTCTAAAACATGCTAAGTCGACTTAGAATGGTTTTAGGGAGATTTCATTTTTAATTTGTAAATATTCCATATTATATTCCGTCAAAATTTGGTGTTTAGCCGCCAACCCAATCAAAAGTTATTCACAAAACAGTGCAGGTCATTCGATTTGCATTATAAAGGAATTCCACACAAATTTAAAAAAATCATCAAACTTTAATCGCCTCTCCTGAAAAGCTACCTTTCTGCACATAGCATAGTTTAGAATGGAGGTATCGATATGAATTAAACTTCAAATCATATGAAACATGAGCCTACATAAGTGATATTCCCCTGTCCATTTCTCAAAACAAATTCCCCAAGTCATAGAACAGCACCGCACCTACTCAGAAATACTCAAGCCTCCCCTGGGTACTAATGGTCAATTAAATTAAAAAAAACAGTAATGTTCCACCATTAGGAAGAACAGAAATAATTTAATTAAAACAAAAGATAATGTGTTTATTGTTATTTTTCGTTTATTTACATTTATATTTGTATCTTTTTCTCGGTATTTCTGTCTTCCATTATATGGCATTCTCTGTGGTTTTCAATAAACGTCCATTGTTTATGAATTACTTTGTCCTTATCTGTTGGCCAACCATCAGCTTCGGCTCCGGCTCCAGCTCCAGCATCATCAGAGGCATCACCAACGTCATCATCACTTGTTCAGTAATATTTATTCTTTGGTTACATTTGTTGATATAATTCCTTTTGGGGATTTTTTATTCCATTATTAAGGGAGTCTCTGTTTAATTTAAAGAACACTGATATTTTTGCACAAGAGATATATTCGACAGTGAGCAAAAAAATACAGAATAAGTAGAACAAAAACGTATAGTTGGTCGTGATTGAACAGTGTCTTCAATGATTGTTAATTCTAAAAATTAAATTAAGAATTAAATGAGAAAAATTAAAAATTAAATGAGAAAATTCTAAAAATTAAGATCAGCCAGCCTAATAGCCCATTTTCGCTTATTTGTAAAAAAAAAAACAAATATATTACCAGTAGAAAAACAACACACTAAGTTTTTATTTCGTGATCATTTGTCCTGTTCCGAGGACTTTTTAATATCGCAGGATACCTATTCTAATATAATTTGCCTGTCACATTACCGTTACAGGGAAAATTAAAATTTTACTGTTTTTCTATCTCCACAAGTTTGCTGTTGTTATGTGTATCAGAAGAAGAGTGTCTACTAAAAATTGGTTGATAGGAATCATATTTAGACGTCGCGATGATTTGTGACTTTTGTGTTGAAGGCCTGCGTTACACAATACAAGAGAAAGTAATTTGTTCATATAATTATTCTCTCACACTATAGGATGAGATATACAGGGTTTTCCAATAAGAGTGATATGATTTCTTTGAAAAAAAAAAACACACTTATTGTTAAGGAAATTCAAAAGTTTTTTATTTAATGTGAAGTACAATCGATACAATTAAGTTCTTCTTCTGCAGGAGCGAATTCTATGAACCCACTTTTTCCACTTAATCAAGTCGTATGTCATGTCATCAACATCGACTTGTAAAGCTTGAAGAGAGTCTGGTTTATTTCGAAAGACCAATGACTTAAAATAACCCCACAATATAAAGTCTAATGGTGTGAAATTACAACTTCTTGGAGGCCATTCAATATCACAATTTCTTGAAATAATCGAATCTCAAAACTTTTCTCGCAACAATTCAATTGTTTCATTTGCTGTGTGGCATGTAGCCACAATCGGTTTGTTTTAATTGCTCATGTGTGTCAAGGTCGAATGGAAAGTGCTTTTTTGGATTTAAAAAAAATGGACGAAAAGTTGCAATTGGAGAACGATTATTTTGATATGATAATAAAACTGAATAATTTGCAAACGTTGTTCTTGCGTATATCTCTCCATGATGAAATTGTAAACACTACTGAATACAATAAAAAACAAATGACAGATCATGACATATTACAAATGACCGAAACGCCACTTCAAAATCATATCATCCCTATTGGATAACCCTATACCCTTTTGTAAGAAAAAATGTGTAACGCATCGAATGAGTAAATTAATTTTTATTATTCTTCGATTCTGAGGTTGAGTGTTAGTGGAGTCTTAAATTTCCTTACTTGTTATTATACCCTACACCACACTGTGGTACAGGGTATTATGACTTTGTGCATTTGTTTGTAACACCCAAAAGGAGAAGAGATAGACCCATTGTTTGTTATACCGATCGACTTGTAATCCCTTTCTGAGTCGATTTAGCTATGTCCGTCTGTCTGTCCGTCTGTAATCAAAGTACAGGTCGAAATTATGGTCCGATTTCTTTAGGCCCAAGGGCGATCCCTATTGAATTTGGTTAAAATCGGTTCAGATTTACATATAGCTCCCATATATACAGGGTGGCTGATATGTATTGCAACCAACTTCAGGTTGCTATCATTTCTAAACCGCTAGTCTGATAGCTGACAGATTTATTTCAGTGACAGTTCATTTCATTGTTTACAAGCTTACAAAAGCATTTTGATCTATTGCATTCAGAAAAAAAGTTATTCGTGATGGAATTCAAGCGTGATAGTGTGACTGCTTTATATTTGGGTGGAAAAACACAAGTTGCTATCGTTAGAGCCCTCCAGCATTTAAATGTGAATAAATCTTTTGTTTCTCGTACCATTGCTCGTTACCGTGATACTGGCAGTGTTGCATCGCGTCCAAAAAGTGGACGAAAAAAAACGGTACCAACACCAGAAATGATCCGAAAAGTGAAGGCCAGATTTGATCGAAATCCACGCCCCAGTGGTAGAAAAATTGCTCGTGAGCTGAACATATCGCGAGAACGGATACAACACATATTAAAAAATGAACTTGGACTAAAGCCATTGAAGTTCCAAAAAGTTAGACTGGAAAGAGCCAAGGAGTTGCTTCGCTTGCACGAAAGTCGCCAGTTACCGAATTTGGTTTTCTCCGATGAGAAGCCATTCCAAATTGAGCAGTTTGTGAACATACAAATTGATCGGGTTTACTTGCCAAAGAGGTCAGTTGAAAATTTACACCTTCGATTGGCCACCAGAATTCAAGCGCCGCCGATGGTAATGGTGTGGGCCGCCGTAACGGCCGATGGTCGCTCCCCACTCGTATTCATCGACCATGGGTCAAAATAAATGCCGAATATTATCGGGAAAATGTCCTAAAGATATATTGAAGCCCTGGGCAGACAAACATTTCGGCCGCAGACCATGGACATTCCAACAGGACTCAGCACCATCGCACTCAGCACGCGTCAACCAAGAATGGCTTAAAAAGGAGGTTCCTCGCGTCATTTCTACCGCACAATGGCCACCAAGATCTCCGGATCTCAATCCGTTGTACTTTTGCGCCTGGGGCATTTTAGTGAGTAAGGTTCGCACTAAAAAATACCAAAGTATCGATCATCTCAGGACGACGCTTCGCCGGGAATGGGCCAAAATACCGCAGAGCCACTTTCGTGCAGCGTGTGATGGCTTTGTCGGCCATTTAAAGGCCATAATTCGTGCCAAGGGTGGCCAATTCGAACAAATCTAAACTGTTTCCAAAATTTTTTGTTATTTCCGAAATTTTTTGGTTTTGAAAAATAAAATTTAAAATAAAAATTAAAAAATATAGCGGTTTACTTTGTTGCATTACATATCAGCCACCCTGTATGTACCTGCGATTTCGCATATATGCACTGTATTATCAACATTTTTGAACCGATTTGTACACAAATTGATAGAGAGTAGTCTCGTGATACACTTAGAGACAATACAAAATTTGGGGGAAATCGGTTCTGATTTAGATATAGCCCCCATATATATGTTACCCCAGATTTGACATGTAAGTGCTGTAGAAACTGTATTTTATATCCGATCAGTACGAAATTCGGCAGAAAGAGGTTTCTGATTATATGAAGGAATACTGCCAAATTCGGAGAAAATCGGCTCAGATTTAGATAAAGCCCCCATATATATGTTAACCCCGATTTGAAATGTAAGCGCTGTAAAAACTGTATTTTATATCCGATCACAGCGAAATTCGCAGAACGTGGTTTCTTATTACATGAAGGAATACTGCCAAATTCGGAGAAAATCGGCTCAGATTTAGATATAGCCCCCATATATATATTAGCCCCGATTTGACATCTAAGCGCTGTAGAGACTGTATTTTATATCCGATCAGTACGAATTTCGACAGAAAGAGGTTTCTATTTTACATGAATGAGTATTCAGGGAAAATCGATTCAGATTTATATATAACCTCTATATATATGTTCCTCCTGATTTGGTTACAAAGCTGTATAGAAGTTGTACTTTACTTCCGATCATTACAAAATTCTCAATTTAGGAATGAATATTGCTTAATTTAGCGATTATCGGTTCAGAATTAAATATATCCACATATATATATTCTTACCCATTTACCAATTAGTCCAAATTATTATCGCAATGGCCCTTATCGCATTGCTAGGGAGGTGTAGGGTATTATATAGTCGGCCCCGCCCGACTTTCTGCCTTTCCTTACTGGTTTTCTGTATGGTATTGGTTCGAGTGCGAAACGAGCTTCCATATAGAATACTTGGATTTGATAAAGCCTGATCACTGCGCGATTTAAGCACGAGCAATACCTGAGTTAATCCTAATCGATTCTTGATATAAGCCTGATCAATACTTGATTTAAGGCTGACGAGAACTTTATTTAAGTCTGATCAACACTTGATTTATTGTGTTATCTTTCATTTTATTTTCGTCTTAAAATCATTTGGATTTGGTACCATTTGTTCATTTATATTCTATAGAATGCAAAGTGTTTTTTTAAAAACTGTATGGAAACATCGATTGTACGAATAACTAATTGGGACTTGTTTGGTACAAATGGTCATGCATATCGTTCATTCCATATCAAACCGAACAATTTTTCCAAACAAAAATCTTGTCGACATTCACGATTGTGTTAAAAATTGGCATATGTGTTTTACTGTGGAAATTAATCATCTTGTAGTTGGCAAGAAAATAAACAACAAATTGTTTCAGATGTTATAAGCATCTGAAATCTGAAAAATTTTGGAAAATATCTGAAACGCCGCATTTCAGAAATTTTGTATTATGTAAACGTAAGGTCTTGACTTGTACTTTCAAGTACATATATTAATGGTGGTTAAATTGACGTATGCATTGATTGAATAAGCAACTTTATTTTGCAATGACACCAATTTAAAATTCTGATAAAAATATTGTCATGTAGCCCCATTGGTCCTAAACTGACCCTACAAATTTCAATTTTGTGTTCAGCCTCGTCCTTTTTATACCCTTACTTTAGTGTGACGAGGGTATATATCATTTGCTATGAAAAAAAGTGTAACACATCGAAGGAGTGACCTAAGACCCCAATTATGTCCGGCGGAAATCCGTTTTGGGGCATTTTAAGTCGAATGAGAAATGTCCGTCCGTCTGTCTGTCTGTCTGCTGGCTGGTGCGCACGATAACTCTCGAAAAGAGTAACCGATTGACTTATAATTTGGTATGTGGTAATATTTTTTTCTATATCCGGCTAAGTTCGAAGATGGGCCATATTGGTCCACTCCTTCTAGTACCTTCCTTACAAAGGGCTCAAATGTTGTGAAATATTGAATCTTTAATAACTGCTATACTACAAACAAAGAAAAAATTCGTTTCTGCGAAACGAAATATAAGACAACTACAGTTCTCTTTTATGTCGACTGAAATTTATTTTGGTCATAACAAACAATTGCTTACGCGAATAAGTTTCTGTCACAACAAACGATATTTTAGTTACGGCAAAAGAGAATTGTAGTTGTCTAATATTTCGTTCCGCAGAAACGAATTTTTTCTTTGCGTGTACTTATTCGAATCTTCTGAAGTACCACACATAGTAATATTTTATTAGTCGCTATCAACTCGAGAATGGGCGAAGTTGCTACGTCCCTTTTGGTACCTCTCAAACAAATGCACCATTTGTAATAGCAGTGTATAAAAATACTTGTAATTTTGTACAGTGTAATGCTTTTAAAGTGCCTACAGTCCAGTGAAAAATGGGCGTTGTTGTCACGCCCCTTTTTATACCTCCCACACAAAGGTAAAGTTTTGTGCAAAAAGTTAAGAGCTTATAGTGTAAGTACCAATGCACGAAAATGCAACAACATTTTGCACAGTGTAACGCTTTTGAAGTGCCTATAGTCCTGTAAAAAATGGGCGTTATCGCCACGCCCCTTTTTGTACCTCCCACACAAAATTACCAAATCATACCAAAATTTAATATCTTACGTTAATATACCATTGCACATAAACGCTTATAATTTGTCACAGTGCAATGTATTTAAAGTAAATACTATTCAGCGAAAAATAGGTGTATTTGTTAAAAACCTTCTGGTATCTCCCACACAAATTGACAGAATAATTCGTTTAATATTCCATATTACATTACTCACAAAGTGAGGGTATACCATTGTCGGTTTATCCGACTGAAACTTTCTTACTTGTTTAAAACAATATTTACTAAAAAATGCCAATGATTTTCCTTTATGTATACTCGTATACTATGAAAAATATTGAAATCACAAAATATTCGTAAACAGAATCATTCCAATAAAAAACCCAATTACATTTTTGACATTTTTAATTAAAAATGCTATTGTATAGAAACAGAATACAACATCAGATTTGCAGGATTAGCTCTGATTAAATAGGACTATATGCCTATAGATATTTCATATATTTATTATGTTGGTGTTTTTCTAGTCGAGTATGCAAATCAAAATTTAAGAGGAAAAATGCATAATGATATATCCCAATAGTGGCTAATTTTCGCATATATCTGGGATGTCCTAGTCAAGACTTTTAATAGGAACTCGAATTTGTAGAAATACGCGTTTTATATCTATATTGGAATTTTTGCCGTACACGGAGAAAAAAATTTGTTAAAAATATGTTTGGATGCAATCATAAATATGTTTGGGACGGGCACAATCATATATATGTTTGTGGGTAAACATATTATGTTTGCACACAATCATAATATGTTCGGGGCAAAATTCTAGCATATTATAAAACGATATGATTGTGTCCTAACATATTTTTGGCAAAATAATATATTAGAGCATATTTTTTAGATTTTTAGAGAGTATTACTCTCTGAGAGCCCAATTATGTGACTCATAGAGCATCCACCATCACCACTGTGCTAAGCCATCACAGCGAACACACGCACGCACCCACATACAACCATTGACAGCCACAGCCAGTCAGAATGAATATATGGCTATGCTTATACTTTCTTGTTTCGGGTGTAACATGAAAGTAAATTAAAATACACGCTGTGCATATAATTCTCGTTGACTCTATATAGCCAGTGGTATAAGGTGTTGACGTTTTTCAGTCAATGGGGTGGATCAACGGAGCTACCAACCAAGTTGAAAGAAAAGTGGCATAGTCCGCAGTCCGAATAATGGATAATTAATGGAACATTAGACTAGAATTTTATAAATATATTATAGGTGCGTCACAAAGGGTTCAGACGTTTGATAAAAAACAACAATATACAATCATATACATGATTAAATGCAATCATATATATGATTACATACAATCATATAAATGTTTGGACATAAACATATATATGATTACACACAATCATATAAATGTTTGGACATAAGCATATATATGATTACATACAATCATATAAATGTTTGGGAACATTATTTTACATATTATGTTTGGGGTACATAATATGTTTGGGAGCTGCTCCAAACATATATATGTTGCCTGCAAAATATGTTTGGGGCAATATGTTACAGAGGCCGTTTTTTTCCTCCGTGTACAGTGTGCAAATAAAAATTTAATTGAAAAAAATGCATAATGAATTAACCGACTATTGGCGAATTTTCGCGTATATCTAGGATGTCCTAGCCAAGACTTTTAAAAAGAGCTCTAATTTGTAGGAATTCCGTCCACGAGTTCCAAAAATGCATGACTCGAAACTTACGCCTTTTGACAAAATTGTCCTAGATTTTCGCCAACTGTAAAAAGATTTAATTTTATTTTGAAATCGAGAATGGTGACCGATCGACATAAAATCACTTTCTGAGTTGATTAAGCTATGTCCGTCTGTCTGTCCGTCTGTCTGTGCATGTATTCTTGTAATCAAAGTACAGGTCGCAATTATGGTCCGATCTCGACGAAACTTTACACATATATTTTTTTTGGCCCAAGGACGATCCATATTGAATTTGGTTAAAATCGGTTCAGATTAAGATATAGCCCCCATATATATGTTTGCCCAGATTTGACATGTAAGTGCTGTAGAAACTGTATTTTATATCCGATCAGTACGAAATTCGGCAGAAAGAGGTTTCTGATTATATGAAGGAATACTGCCAAATTCGAAGAAAATCGGTTGAGATTTAGATATAGCCCCCATATATACGTTACCCCCGATTTGACTTGTAAGCGCTGTAAAAATGTTATTTTATATCCGATCAGTCTGAAATTCGGCAGAAAGATGTTTCTTATTATATGAACACTGTTAAATTTAGAAGAAATCGATTCAGATTTAGTCTGAAATTCGGCAGAAAGAGGTTTCTTATTATATGAATGAACACTGTTAAATTTAGAAGAAATCGGTTCAGATTTAGATATAGCCCCCATATATACGTTACCCCAGATTTTAAGAGTAAGCGCTGTAAAAATGTTATTTTATATCCGATCAGTCTGAAATTCGGCAGAAAGAGGTTTCTTATTATATGAACACTGTTAAATTTAGAAGAAATCGATTCAGATTTAGTCTGAAATCCGGCAGAAAGAGGTTTCTTATTATATGAATGAACACTGTTAAATTTAGAAGAAATCGGTTCAGATTTAGATATAGCCGCCATATATACGTTACCCCAGATTTGAAGTGTAAGCGCTGAAAAATGTTATTTTATATCCGATCAGTATGAAATTCGGCAGAAAGAGGTTTCCTATTATTTGAATGAACACTGTTAAATGTGGAAGGAATCGGTTCAGATTTAGATATAGCCCCCATATAAACGTTACCCCCGATTTGACACATAAGCGCTGTAAAAATGTTATTTTATATCCGATCAGTGCGAACTTCGGCAGAGAGAGGTTTCCTTCTACATGAAGAAATACTGCCAATTTCGGAGAAAATCGGTTCAGATTTAGATATAGCCCCCATATATATGTTACCCCCGATTTGACATGTAAGCGCTGTAGAGACTGTATTTTATGTCCGATCAGTACGAAATTCTAAAGAAAGAGGTCTTTTTACATGAATGAGTATTCAGGGAATATCGGTTCAGATTTATATATAACATCCGTATATATGTTCCTCCTGATTTGGTATCAAAGCGCTATAGAAGTTGTACTTTACTTTAAATTACTTTACATTAAAATTTTCCAGAAATGTGTTTCTCAATTAAGGAACGAATATTGCTTAATTTAGCGATTATCGGTTCAGAATTATATATATCCACATATATACGTTCTTACCCATTTACCAATTATTCCAAATTATTATAGCAATGACCCTTATCGCATTGTTAGGGAGGTGTAGGGTATTATATAGTCGGCCCCGCCCGACTTTCTGCCTTTCCTTACTGGTTTATTTATTGATCTCTTGTCCTTTCACAGGACTTTTAAAATTTCAAGGATAATATTATTCTTTGCTATTATTAATATATGAATTGATAAATATACATAGCAAATGAAAGGGGAGAATTCCAGCCATTAAACAAAATTTTTGGAAAAAAATTCAAAGACGAATGCTATAAAAAAAGTTCCTTTCAAACTTTTATCCTTAAATATTCTTCAAAGATATGGGTTTAAAAATCTGAAATAATACATGTTACAGAACTCAAACTAAAAATATAGGTTAATATATTAAAATTTGAAAGGGACTATATATAAATATATATAGAAAATATACTGCACTAGAAGGAAAATAATGTACTAACTTCCTTATTTCATGATCGTTTATCCTTTTGACAGGACTTTTAAAATTACAAGGGTAACGATTTTGATATAATTTATTGTACAACAATTAAAATGTAAATAATATTATTATGCATATTTAATGAAAGAGGATTGTACTCTCTATACATTTATGTTTTTTGTTAGATGAAATTGTTCTCTCCAAAACTTTAATATCCTTAATATTCATGTATAAAAGTTTAAAAGGACACCATTAACATTCTTTGACCTTGGGAAAATTTGACAAAAATTTTAATGAATACCAGGAATTCTCCCCTTTCATTTGATATGCATATTGATGTTATTCACATTTTAAGTGGTATAAACAAAATTAAATCAAAATTGTTATCCTTGTAATTTTAATAGTCCTGTGAAAAGAACAAAGGATCAAGAAATAAGGAAGTTAGTACATCATTTCCTACTGTTACCCTATATTTTCAGTTGTTTTCGTGGGAGCGAAAAAAATGTTTTTTTTGCATCAGTGTTCTTTATATATTATATAGGCTGTGAAATACAAATAATTGTTATTCCTTGACCGTTAAAGATAGAATGCTTAAATTTTAATACATGTTATATCAATTAGAGTTCTGTAACATGTATTTTGTCACATTTTTAAACTCACAACATGAAGCTTATTCAAGGATAAAGTTTTAAGAGAAAATTTTTTATAGCGTTCGTCCTTGGAAACTTTTCAAAAACTGTATTAAACCAGTAAGGAAAGGCTAAAGTCGGGCGGTGCCGACTATATAATACCCTACACCACTCTCGTAATATTGAATAACTCTGACATATAAATTTTGTAATTCATGTATAAATTGTTTACATAAATTTACTTTTGGGACATTTTATACTTAAATAATACCCTGTACCACAGTGTGGTGTAGGGTATAAAAACGATTGGATCTAAAGAGCCAAATCGGATGAAACATATAAATGGGAGCTATAGCTAAATCTTTACCGATTTTCTTCAATTCGGCAATGTTGGTTCGTGAATCAAGAAACTCTACCATTCTAAATTTCAAAACGATTGGATGTAAAATATAGCTTCTATAGAACTAAAGGGCCAAATCGGACGAAACACATATATGGTAGCTATAGCTAAATCTTAACCGATTTTCTTCAAATTCGGTAGTGTTGGTTCATGGATCAAGAAACTCTACCATTCTAAATTCCAAAATGATTTGATGTAAAATACAGCTTCTACAGGACTAACGGGCGAAATCGGACGAAACATATATATGGGAGTTATAGCTAAATCTTAACCGATTTTCTTCAAATTCGGTAGTGTTGGTTCATGGATCAATAAACTCTGCCATTCTAAATTTCAAAACGATTGGATGTAAAATACAGCTTCTATAGAACTAAAGGGCCAAATCGGACGAAACATATATATGGGACCTATAGCTAAATCTTAACCGATTTTCTTCAAATGCGGTAGTGTTGGTTCATGGATCAAGAAACTCTACCATTCTAAATTTCAAAATGATTGGATGTAAATTACAGCTTCTTCAGGACTAAAGAGCAAAATCGGACGAAACATATATATGGGAGCTATAGCTAAATCTTAACCGATTTTCTTCAAATTCAGCAACGTTGGTTCATGGATCAAGAAACTCTACCATTCTAAATTTCAGAACGATTGGATGTAAAATACAGCTTTTATAGGACTAAATGGCCAAATCGGACGAAAGATATATATGGGAGCTATAGCTAAATCTTAACCGATTTTCCTCAAATTCGGTAGTGTTGGTTCATGGATCAAGAAACTCTACCATTTTAAATTCCAAAATGATTGGATGTAAAATACAGCTTCTACAGGACTAAAGGGCCAAATCGGACGAAACATATATATGGGACCTTTAGCTAAATCTTAACCGATTTTCTTCAAATGCAATAGTGTTGGTTCATGGATCAAGAAACTCTACCATTCTAAATTTCAAAATGATTGGATGTAAAATACAGCTTTTATAGGACTAAATGGCCAAATCGGACGAAAGATATATATGGGAGCTATAGCTAAATCTTAACCGATTTTCTTCAAATTCATTAGTGTTGGTTCATGGATCAAGAAACTCTACCATTCTAAATTCCAAGATGATTGGATGTAAAATACAGCTTTTATAGGACTAAATGGCCAAATCGGACGAAAGATATATATGGGAGCTATAGCTAAATCTTAACCGATGTTCTTCAAATTCGGTAGTGTTGGTTCATGGATCAAGAAACTCTACCATTCTAAATTCCAAAATGAGTGGATGTAAAGTACAGCTTCTACAGGACTAAAGGGCCAAATCGGACGAAACATATATATGGGAGCTATAGTTAAATCTTAACCGATTTTCTTCAAATGCGGTAGTGTTGGTTCATGGATCAAGAAACTCTACCATTCTAAATTTCAAAACGATTGGATGTAAATTACAGCTTCTTCAGGACTAAAGAGCAAAATCGGACGAAACATATATATGGGAGCTATAGCTAAATCTTAACCGATTTTCTTCAAATCGGCAATGTTGGTTCATGGATCAAGAAACGCTACCATTCTAAATTTCAAAACGATTGGATGTAAAATACAGCTTTTATAGGACTAAATGGCCAAATCGGACGAAACATATATATGGGAGCTATAGCTAAATCTTAACCGATTTTCCTCAAATTCGGAAATGTTGGTTCATGGATCAAGAAACTCTACCATTCTAAATTTCAAAAAAATAAAATACAGCTTTTATAGGACTAAATGGCCAAATCGGACGAAAGATATATATGGGAGCTATAGCTAAATCTTAACCGATTTTCTTCAAATTCGGTAGGGTTGGTTCATGGATCAAGAATCTCTACCATTTTAAATTCCAAAGTGATTGGATGTAAAATACAGCTTCTACAGGACTAAAGGGCCAAATCGGACGAAACATATATATGGGAGCTATAGCTAAATCTTAACCGATTTTCTTCAAATTCGGTAGTGTTGGTTCATGGATCAATAAACTCTGCCATTCTAAATTTCAAAACGATTGGATGTAAAATACAGCTTCTATAGAACTAAAGGGCCAAATCGGACGAAACATATATATGGGACCTATAGCTAAATCTTAACCGATTTTCTTCAAATGCGGTAGTGTTGGTTCATGGATCAATAAACTCTTCCATTCTAAATTTCAAAATGATTGGATGTAAAATACAGCTTCTTCAGGACTAAAGAGCAAAATCGGACGAAACATATATATGGGAGCTATAGCTAAATCTTAACCGATTTTCTTCAAATTCGGCAATGTTGGTTCATGGATCAAGAAACTCTACCATTCTAAATTTCAAAACGATTGGATGTAAAATACAGCTTTTATAGGACTAAATGGCCACATCGGACGAAACATATATATGGGAGCTATAGTTAAATCTTAACCGATTTTCTTCAAATTCGGAAATGTTGGTTCATGGATCAAGAAACTCTACCATTCTAAATTTCAAAACGATTGGATGTAAAATACAGCTTTTGTAGGACTAAATGGCCAAATCGGACGAAAGATATACATGGGAGCTATAGCTAAATCTGTACCGATTTTCTTCAAATTCGGCAATGTTGGTTCACGGATCAAGAAACTCTACCATTTTAAATTTCAAAATGATTGGATGTAAAATACAGCTTTTATAGGACTAAATGGCCAAATCGGACGAAAGATATATATGGGAGCTATAGCTAAGTCTTAACCGATTTTCTTCAAATTCGGTAGTGTTGGTTCATGGATCAAGAAACTCTACCATTCTAAATTTCAAAATGATTGGATGTAAAATACAGCTTCTTCAGGACTAAAGAACAAAATCGGACGAAACATTTATATGGGAGCTATAGCTAAATCTTAACCGATTTTCTTCAAATTCGGAAATGTTGGTCATTGGATCAAGAAACTCTACCATTCTAAATTTCAAAACGATTGGATGCAAAATACAGCTTTTATAGGACTATAGGGCCAAATCGGACGAAAGATATATATGGGAGCTATATCTAAAACTGAACCGATTTCAACCAAATTCAATAGCGATCTTAACAGCTACAAAATACTCTAAACTGCAAAATTTCAGAACGATTGGAGTGAAATTGCGACCTGTAGTCGACGAACAACTTTACATGGACAGACGGACGGACATGCTTAAATCGACTCAGCTAGTGATTCTGAGCCGATCGGTATACTTTAATGTGGGTCTAGCTGTGTTATTTTCAGGTGTTACAAACATCTGCCGTGAAACAAACTTATAAACCCTGTACCCCAGTGTGGTGTAAGGTATAATAACGGAAATTCTCCCCTTTAATTTAATATTAATATTTATCAATTCAAATTGTAATAAGTGCAAAGGAAATAAATCAAGAAGTAAGAAAGTTCAGTCGGGTAAACCGAAAAAATATTCCTAAATTTATTTATTTGTATACCCTCTACCATAGTATGGGGGGTATATTCATTTTTATACCATCCACCATAGGAGGGGGGGGGGGTGTATATTCATTTTGTCACTCCATTTGTAACACCTCTAAATATTGTTCTGAAACCACATAAAGTATATATTCTTAATCGTTGTAAAATTCTAAGACGATTTAGCCATGTCCGTCCGTCTGTTGTAATCACGCTAAAATCCGTAATAATGGAGCTAGATTGATCAAATTTGGAAAAATACTTCTTATAGTTGCAGGTTGTTTGAGACTGCAAATGTGCCATGTCGGTCAATGTTTTGATATAGCCTTTTGGCCGCTCCAAAATACGGGTTTTGGAGCCACAGATACCATATTTTTAAAGTAATTTAGTAGAAACTTGCCGTTTGTATTATATTTTGACAAGAATTCAGTCCCCGTGTAGATTTAGCTCTCAACAAAGCTATTTCAAGCCACAGACAAAACATTTTTAGGTGAAGAGTTTGGCTAACGAATTTGCGGCCTAAAAATTGCAGCGTTCGTTTTTTAATGATTTACTTGAACAAAAAAAGATCGATTCATGATTTGCTTCATATCCAAAGATTTTTCCTGTAATCAAAATTGAATGCAATCCTGGTGGAGAGTATATAAGATTAGGCATGGCCGAAATTAACGCTTTTACTTGTTTTATTATCCCCTCAACTTATAGAAGAGGGTATATATAATTTTCTACGAGCCAAAAGTGTAACACATCGAAGGAGTGACCTAAGACCCTATGTATGTACAGCGGAAATCGGGTTTGGGTCATTTTAAGTCGTTTGAGCATGTCCGTCCGTCTGTCTGTCTGCTGGCTAGTGCGCATGATAACTCTCGAAAGGAGCAACCGATTGACTCCAAATTTGGTATGCGGTAATATTTTTCTCTATCTCTGGCTTAGTTCGAAGATGGGCCATATTGGTCAACTCATTCTAGTACCTTCCCCACAAAGTGTTAACTTTTAGTGAAATATTGATTCTTTAATACTTTCAATACTGCTTACTCGAATCTTCTGAAATTTCACACATAGTGTTAGTTTGTTAGTCGCTAACACGTCAAGAAAAATGGGCGAAGTGGTCACTCCCTTTTTTGTACCTCCCACACAAATGGACCCTTTTCTACCAAAAGTTAATAGCTTTTAACTTTAATACCAGTGCATACAAATACTTGAAATTTCTTACAGTTTGCTTTTACAGTACCAAGAGTCTAGAGAAAAGTGGCCGTTATTGGGACGCCCCATTTTGTACCTCGCAAACAAATGGACCATTTTACTCCAAAAGTTAACAGCTTATAACTTTAATACCAGTGCATATTAATACTTGAAATTTTGTACAGTGTATTGCTTTTATATTACCTAGAGTCCACAGAAAAGTGAGCTTTTTTGGCATGCCCCTTTTGGTACCTGCCACACAAATGGACCTTTTTGAACCAAAAGTTAACAGATTTTCACTTTAATACCATTGAATATAAATACTTGAAATATTTTTATTGGCACGCCCTTTTGGTACCTCCCACACAAATGGATCATTTTGTACCAAATGATGGTACCTTTTAATTTTAATACCAGTACATACTTTGAAGTTATTTGATGCAACTTAAATTGATAATAATTTAATTAATACAGAACAAAATAAATTTACGAATATTTTTTTGGGACTCAAGGTGAGGGGATTCATAAGTCGGTTTACCCGACTGAACTTTCTTACCTGTTTTTAATATTAAAAAATCTTCATTATGTCTACAAATCGTCACTTATGCGATAATGTTTGTACCATTAACACATGAATAGGTTTAGGCGCGTTCGTGGCATAATCTTTAGGTCCCATATTTCGATTATTCGTCAAATGTTTGCCTTTATTAAACACATTTTATTGGGTTGAGTTCTCAAATTGAATCATCTCTTTCTTTGAACATATCGTATTCATGAAAATTATCGGTGGTCGCATTAAACTATGTGGCTAATTTGAAGTTCTCTGTTTTAAAAACTGCATTTACAATCTAAAGGGTGGGCCATTTATAATTTAAATTTGGAATCGGCTATAAAAAAAGTACTGATAATTACTTTTCTGGTTTTATTGGAAAGGTTGAACTTTGTCATTTATTAATGGAACACAATACAATTTATATGACTACCATGACTGGCTCGGCAGTACCCCCTCCAATCTATCAAATTTTTCAGTACATTTTCGATTGTTTCGGGTTGTGTATCTTCAATGGCAACTTCGATTTAATGTTTCAACACTTCAATTTTCTCCGGATGCTTTGCGTAACATTTATCTTTAATGGATCCCAACAGAAAATAATCCAAAAAGCTCAAATCACAATTCAAAGAAATCGAAAGTTCATATTTAAAATTTTATATGGACCACCTTTCATACTGAGCCTGATTTCCCATCCATACATTGTTCAAATAACTTTCGAAATATGACATCAAATAATTGCATTTAAATGCTGGAGTATATGGAAAACAATCTGCAACCACAGTGCATCTGATTTATAAATAGTTGCAAAGCTACAATATTTCATACAAACGAAAATCCTAGGTGGACAAAGAAATGGATGGAGATCTAGAATAATGAACAATATGGCTTCTCAGGTTATGCTTTATGACAAAGGCAATGAACATTTTTTATACATATCCTTACCGCCCCCTAATTGTAAAATGTGCAAAAAACAAGCGACGAAACCAATGCGAATACGGATACGAATATCAAAAAAGTTTGTAATGAGTATTAAAATGTAACCAAGGCCCATTTTTGGTAGGTTCCTGTTGTTGCAGATGGCGGTGGGTGGTGTGTGTGTGTACTTATGCCATTTCTGTACTCTCTTTGTACTTTCGAATTAATTCAAATATCTCTCTGCTTATGTCTGTGGGTGTGTGAGTGAACAAATGTATTTAATTTAATTAAAAACGCCATCAACTCTTTCTTTTTCTCTGTTTTGGCTCAGCAATAATGGCTGGAACGGGATTGTGGGTGAGTGGTGGGCTGTGGAGTGTGATTCTTTTTTAATATGTTTCTAAAGGAAGAAAACTGAGATTGTTTTAATTAGTGCGAATCCTTTTGTTTCGTATGCCGCGATTGCTTTTTTTTTTGTTTCTCTTTTTTCTCTCTCACTCTCATTTCTCTCGGCTTTGCTTATACACTCGTTTCATTTGTAAAATATGATACGATGCGATAGGATTCGTGCCTTTCATTTCATGCACGAGGGTGACAAATGTTCTTGGAATATATTCTCACTTCGGGGTGTGTGTGTGTGGGGGGGGCGGGTGGCGTGCGGTATTGTCGGCAATTCTCGGTGATGGCTTTAGCGTTGGGTGGCAGCGTGACTGAATAAATGGGTGAATGGCTGGATGGCTAGAAGCCTTTCGCAGCTTGAATTTCATTACATTTAGCGAGTTTTTATGTTTCATCGTCGTCACAATACATTTTTAATTTCGCGTTTGATCAAATTTTCATCAGAAACATGGGCAAAAATGACATTGAATGTAATGAAATTATAGGGCACAATTTAATCATAGTCTAACCTACTGTGTTTGTGTATTTTTTTTTGTTTTAGCAGAGAGTTTAACTTGTATCATCATTCATACAAAATAATTACTAAGTTATTTGAGAGTAAAAACTGAGGTAAACATAAAACCATTAAAAGTTTTTGTTAGAGGGTAAAATATAAATTAAATTTAAAGTTGAAATTTGCATCTACTACAGCATTAAATGAGCGAACTAAAAGTATAAATAAACAAACATGAAAATTGACTAAATATTTGTTATATCGCCAAAAGTATTGCCATTTTGACAAGAAAAACAAGTAAGAAACTTCAGTCGGGTAAACCGACTAATGAATACCCTCACCTTGAGTATTAAACAAATATTAGTAAATTTATTTATTTTTTTGTTTTATTTAAATTATTACCAATTTAAATTGCATTTAATAACTTTAAAGTATGTACTGGTATTAAAATTAAAAGCTGTTTACTTTTTGTACAAAATGGTCCATTTGTGTGAGAGGTACCATAAGGGGCGTCCCAATAACGGTCACTTTTTTCTGGGCTCTAGGTACTATAAAAGCATTAAACTGTACACAAATTCAAGTATTTATATGCACTGATATTAAAGTTAAAACTGTTAACTTTTGGTACCAAAAGGTCCATTTGAGTGGGAGGTTCCAAAAGGGGCGGGCCAATAACGGCAATTTTTCTCTGGACTCTAGGTACTATAAAAGCATTACACAGTAACAAATTTCAAGTATGTGTACTATGCACTGGTATTAAATGTATAAGCTGTTTATATTTGGTACAAAATGGTCCATTTGTGTCGGAGGTACCAAAAGGAGCGTGGCAATAATGTAAATTTTTCACTGTATTGTAGAGACTATTAAACCATTACACTGTACACCATTTCAAGTATTTGTATGCACTGGTCATACAGTTATAAGCTATTAAGTTTTCGTTCAAAATTGTCCATTTGTGTGGGAGGTGCCAAAAGGGGCGTTGCAACTTCGCCCATTTTTCTCCAGGTAATTTTTACTAATAAACTAATACTACATGTAGAATTTAAGAGGATTCAAATAAGTAGAATAGAAGTTATAAAATAATCAATATTTCAGTAAATGTTAACCCTTTGTGGGGGAGGTACAAGAAGGTCTGGACCAATATGGCCCGTCTTCGAACTTAGCCCGATATGAACATTGCTCATTCGACTTAAAATGACTCAAAACGGATATCCGCCGAACATTCTTAGGGTCTTAGGTCACTCCTTCGATGTGTTACACTTTTGGTTCGTAGCAAATGATATATACCCTCCTCTCTAAGGTGGAATTGGAATTTAAAAAAAAAATAAAAAATTGTTTTGGTTTCATAAAATAGTATCCCTCAATCTATAGAAAAAAGTTTTTAGGTCTCGGACACAAAACGATTTTTTTGATGCATAGCGTAATTTAAAAAATATTTTTTTATTCGAAAATTTTGTTGGGAGGTACCCGGTGGCAAATATAATGCTCAATTTTCAATTGACTATGGGTACTATAAAAAGTAAGAAAGTTCAGTCGGGTAAACCGACTTATGAAACCCCTCACCTTGAGTCACAAAAAAAATATTAGTAAATTTAATGTTTTTGCCTTATATATAATATTATCAATTTAAATTGTATTTAATAACTTTAAGTTGCATAAAATAACTTTAAATTATGTACTGGTATTAAAGTTAAAAGCTGTTTACATTTGGTACAAAATGGTCCATTTGTGTGGAAGGTACTAAAAGGGGCGTCTCAATAACGCCCACTTTTCAGTGGACTCTAGGTACTATAAAAGCATTACATTGTACAAAATTTCAAGGATATAGATATATGCAATTTCAAGTATTTATATATGTAAAATTAATAAGCTGTTAACTGTGTAAAATGGTGCATTTGTATGGGAGGTACCAAAACGGAAGTGCCAATAACGGCCACATTTCTCTAGAATCTGGGTAATATAAAATGATTACACTGTACGAAATTTCAAGTATATGTATGCACTGGTATTAAAGTTAAAAGCTGTTAACCTTTAGTACAAAATGGTCAATTTGTGTAGGAGGTACAAAAAAAGGGAGTTGCCACTTCGCCCATTTTTCTTGAGGAGTTAGTGACTAACAAACTAATACTATGTGTGAAATTTCAGAAGATTCGAGTTAGTAGTATAGAAGGTATTAAAGAATCAATATTTCACTAAAAGTTAACCCTTTGTGGGGGAGGTACTAGAAAGAGTGGACCAATATGGCCCTCCTTCGAACTTAGCCTGAGATAGAAGAAAATATTACCACATACCAAATTTGAAGTCAATCGGTTACTCCTTTCGAGAGTTATCGTGCGCACCAGCCAGCAGACAGACAGACGGACAGACGGACGGACGGACATTGCTCAAACGACTAGACCATTTGGTACCAAAATTGACCAGCTTATAAATTTAATACCAATGCATACACTTGCAATTTTGTACAGTGTAATGCTTTTATAGTACCTAGAGTCCAGAGAAAAATGGGCGTTAATTGTCCGCCCCATTTGGTACCTCCCACACAAATGGACCTTTTTGTACCAAAAGTAAACAGCTTTGAACTTTAATACCAGTACATACTTCAAATTTATTAAATGCAAATTAAATTGATAATTTAAATAAAACAAAAAATAAATAAATTTACTAATATTTTTTTGAGACTCATGGTGAGGGGATGAGTTGTTTACCCGACTGAACTTTCTTACTTGTTAAATGGTCCAATTGTATGGGAGGTACAAAAAGAACCGCCAGCAATATACCAATATTATGCCTGAAATTAAAGATTCTAATAAGTATAACTTATTACAGAATCAAGTTCACTTTATGTGGGAGACGCACTCGAAGGGGAGGACCAGCATGGCCATCATTGATCTTAGCCTGAGATAGAAAAAATATTGAAACATAGTAGATATGAGGTCAATCGGTTACTCCCATCGGATGTTATCGTGGGCACCAGCCAGACAGACAGATGGACTGACGAACGGACATTTAACAAATGACTTAAAGTGGACCAAAACGGATTTCCGCCAAATATTCTTGGGTTCTCTTATGTCACTCCTTCGACGAGTTAGACTTTTGGGCCGCAGCAAATGATATATAGCCTCACTCATAATTTTTTTTTATGACATGTTTATATTTGATTGACAAGTTACAAACTTAGTCTATTTACAAAGTTTCTCCATTCATCTCTATCATTTGCTAAATATCTTAGTTCATCAAACGACAATTTTGATTCAGATCTGATTGTATTTCTCCAAGTAGTTTTTGGTCTGCCTCTGGATCGGCGACCTTGGGGATTCCATTGAAGAGCAGAGTGGACGATTTCGGTGTCTTCTTTTCTTAGCGTGTGACCGAGCCAACCCTATTTACGTCTTGTTATGTCATTTCGAACTCCTTACTGGTGTGTAGTGGACCACAGTCGTTGATTGGATATAGTACGAGGCCACCATACTTTTAATATGCTACGAAGACATCTATTTATAAACGTCTGCAGCTTGTTTACTATGTTACTCGTGAGTAGCCATGTTTCGGACGCATATAGTAGAATCGGCTTTACACATGCATTGAATAACTTTATTTTTGTGTTTAGGGCTATTGTTTCTGATGACCATATGTTTCTGAGGGAAGCGAATGCTCCTTGAGCTTTTCTTATACTGTTTTCTACATCTTCTGTTGTTCCACCTGAGGTTGTTAGGATACTGCCTAGATATTCGAATCGATCTCACTCATAATACACGGAGGAAAATCGACATTTTGGATATGTTTGAATTCAAAGAAAATATACTTCGAACCAAAATTTATAAATATTATATATTTTTGGAAAAAAAATATTTTATTTGAAAATCAAGAAATTTTATTTGGAATTTCTTGATTTTCTTAATTGCGATCTGGCTGTCACAAATAAAACATGTATGTGTTTACAAGCAAACTATGATTTTGTTTAAGAAATTATCCAAACACATTATATTTGAAAAAAAATTAAAACTTAGCAGCATTTAAGCAAGCAGCATTTTCTTTCGTTTTACAGCTCTAATTTTTATACCCTCACTTTAGTGTGACGAGGGTATATATCATTTGCTACGGAAAAAAGTGTAACACATCGAAGGAGTGACCTAAGACCCCCAGTATGTTCGCCGGAAATCCGTTTTGGGTCATTTTAAGTCGAATGAGCAATGTCTGTCTGTCTGTCTGTCTGTCTGCTGGCTGGTGCGCACGATAACTCTCGAAAGGAGTAACCGATTGACTTCAAATCCGGCTAAGTTCGAAGATGGGCCATATTGGTCCACTTCTTCTGGTACCTCCCCCACAAAGGGTTAAAATGTTGTGAAATATTGATTCTTTAATAACTGCTATTATACGTATTCGAATCTTCTGAAGTTCCACACATAGTATTAGTTTGTTAGTCGCTATGAACTCGAGGAAAATGGGCGAAATTGCCACGCCCCTTTTGGTACCTCCCACACAAATGCACCATTTTGCACTAAAAGTTAAAAGCTTATAACATTAATACCAGTGTTTAGAAATACTTGAAATTTTGTACAGTGTAATGTTTTTACAGTGCCTACAGTCCAGTGAAAAAAGGGCGTTATTGCCGCGCCCCTTTTGGTACCTCCCGCACAAATTCACCATTTTGCACCAAAAGTTAACAGTTTATAACATTAATACCAGTGTATAAAAATACTTGAAATTTTGTACAGCGTAATGTTTTTATAGTGCCTACAGTCCATTGAAAAATTGGCGTTATTGTCACGCCCCTTTTGGTACCTCTCCCACAAAGGTACCATTTTGCACCAAAAGTTAACAGTTTATAACATTAATATCAGAGTATACAATTACTTGAAATTTTGTACAGTGTAATGCTTTTATAATGCCTATAGTCCAGTGCAAAATGAGCGTTATCACCACACCTCGTTTGTACCTCCCACACAAAATGGCCAAATTATACCACAATTTAATATCTCAACGTTAATATACCAGTCCATATAAACGGTTACAATTCGGCACAGTGCAATTTATTTAAAGTATCTACTGTTCAGCGAAATATAGATGTATTTCTTAAACCGCTTCTGGTACCTCCCACAAAAATTGACAGAATAATTTGTGTAATATTCAATATTACATTACTCACAAAGTGAGGGTATACCTTAGTCGGTTTACCCGACTGAAACTTTCTTACTTGTTAATTTATAAATACTCCAATTGTCAATCCATCAATGCTATTTGTAGTTACCCAAGATTATGTATTTTAAATTTGAATATAATTTTACAAACATATAAAATTTCTAAAAAACTAAACCCTAAATTATAGTATAATAAACTCTATATTATAAATAAAAAAATATTAGGATGAAAACATAATTTTGTTTAGAACAAGACCCTCCCAAACGTATTATATTTGTGCGTGTCATATTATATTCTGCTGGAAACTTATGTATGTTTCCAGCAGAATATGTTTGGAACAATATACTACGGAAGCGATTTTTAATTCATCGTGTAGTGAGGGTATAAAAACATGATTTTGTTCAAATTCTCTTACTTCTGCCAAACGGGTTATAATTTCTACATTTATCCATAAATTTTTTGTCTCCTTTGTCAGTTCTTCACGGCACCCTAGAAAAAAGTCTAACGATGTCAAATCGCAGCTTCGATTTGCCTAAAAACTGAAAAAATTATTTAGCACGAAATATAAATTACAGCATATTATCTTGTTTCCATCCCAAATATGGACATAAATATTCAATGATTCCATCAAAAGACCATCTAACTCATATTGGAGGGAGACACACAATCATTATTAAAAAAAATTTCTAACACAACACGGAAAAGCAATTACTTGCTTTCTATATATTTTTTAATAAATATTATTTAATTTAATGTACACCGCCATTGCAAATATGATTTATTGACTTTTTGCGAACTTCAAACGATGCACTCTCTCTCTCCATATACAGTATGTATAAATTGCGGTTAAAAAACGAAAAACTCAAAATGAAATCAAATATATGACTTCCAATTCAAACATCTCATATTAAATAATGTGGTTGGAATGTTATAAAATCAAATTAACGCAACCAGCATATTTATGAAAAATATTCGTTTCAAGTGATATGAGTGAGTGTTTAACTCCTCTAAATCCTTTGAATTATTTGACCTGCAACAGACTATGTATGTACATATGTGTACAGAAATAATATTAAATGTCAACTGTTTAGATTTTTAGAAAAGTATTATATTCAGTATTATTTATAACAATGGGGAATTTCGGAAAATGGAAAAAATCTGCCTATGAAAAGTTACTGCTGTTTCTTGAAATAAGAAATTAATTTTCAGCAGTGAAAAGCTACTTCAAAAAAGCTAAAAAAAAATGTAATATATACATTTATGTTTATGTGCCCCTGATTTTAAGTTATTGAAGTACTATCTCCACTAATTTGGAATCTTGCTAGATATAAACTAGATATATTAATATTAAAATATAATTGCCACTTTAAAAATACTACGAAAAATTAAATTAAAATGAATAAAGTAAAGCCAGACGGAGCTGATTGTATGATACTCTACACTACCCTCATAGTGCACGACTTTAGTTACGGTTCTTAATATGCGATCTTCCATAACATTTTCTATAAACCAAAAGTAGTGTTTGCACAGTGAACCACTGACTCAGTTGTGATGTGTCTGTTTGTCTGCCCGTCTATCCGCGGGTATCTCGGCCTGGTTTGTGTGTGTATGAGTGTGGAGGGGATGTGGGAGGGTTCTTGTGACTGTGGGCCTGTATCGCGGCAGCAAAACCAACAAACCAAGAGTCAAATAAAAAGTGCTTATGTGGCATCATAATAACCGGAGCCAGGAGCCGCGACCGCACTCCGTTGTTTGCTGAAACAACACAGTGTGTTGATGCTATTAAATGATGATGTAAACAATGAGCAATGTTTACTCAACCACTGAGTTTTCACAGTTTATGGATTGTTTAACCATTCACTCCCCCAACAGTCACCTTTCACCTTGCGCCCAGCCCTCTCCACGCTCAATGGGAGTTCATAAGTAGTCAGTTTTGCAAAGTGAAACTTTGTACATAAAAGGCAATAGCCGGCGAGGCGTATGATTAATTTTATTGTGGAGACGCATAAGCTAAATTGAATATATAATTTGAAATCCGGTGAACAATCCGTAATGAAAATGCGATAACTAATATGATTGTGTGTGGTGTAAATTGAGCCTTGAAAATTGGGAACAATTTTAATAAGCTTATTTGAAATATATTTAGCACTTTTTTTGTCACCTCAATTTTTGGATATTGCGAAAATCCAAAGATTTAAAATATCCACCCATCATATGGTGGAGGGTATACAAATGTGTATGTTCGAGAAAACTGTAAATTTTTGAAAAGTATGTTAATATAGTCTTGTATACTTCTTTATATAGTATAGTACACTTTTCAACAAAATTGTTTTTTGTGGCCGAGACCTAAAAACTTTTTTTGGTTGATTGAGGCAAATTATTTTATGAAACTATAACAAACAAAAATTGTATGGTGAAGACTTTTTATATCCCAATTTTCATGGAAGGCACCTTTAGTATTTGGACCTTATTTCTTGAAGTATAAGTCTGAGGGCTACATGCCGGAAAATATCTTCTGTAGTATATTGTCCCTAATATATTCTGCTTGAAACATACATATCGCTCACATAGAAAAAGAACGTCACAACTCAAAATAATTTTTTTGAGCTGCTCATACTAAATTGTCCTACATTTCTAAATCTACAAGCGGATCCATGATTGGGCTGATTCCTGAGGATGACAATATAAATATTTTGAAATATTTATAAAAAGACCTCGAATTTTTTGCATATTTTTCTTCCTATTGGAACCAAACTTTGCATTTAGACATTTTATGTAAATCTATATATATACATATATATACGAGTATATGGGTCAGAATATTTAATATCGACCTTAGTAGTTTATTTTTGGCTAAAATGTTTATAAGCAGTTACAGATAGGTAAAATAATATCTCGCTATCATTATTTTTTTTGAAAAAATTTTGTGGGCATTTTAATTTTTGAAAAAATTAAAAAAATGTGTTTTACGAAATTTGTAATAACTCTCGAACGGCTGCAGCGATTTTTGCAAAGTACACATTGCAAAATTGACATTTTTTTAAAAAAAAAAAATTTACGTTCTTTTTTATTTTGAAAAAACCTTTGTAGAAAAAATGACCCCCCTTTGATTTTCTTCAAATTTTTATAGAATATTCGTCGCACTCTCACAAATCCAGAACAGTAAAAAACAGTTTATGAGACTCAATATTTGTAAATGTTATGGACCATTTACAAATATTAAGTCTTGAAATAACAAGACTAGTTTGGTAATTTTCGTCTGTTTTTGCAAAACACTCCATAGTTGTACGAATTCAAAAAGGGAAAATAATTCGAACCTTTCTTAACCAAACAACCGATTGCGACCAAACTTGGTACTGGTGGATGAAGAGGTGTTAGAGTAGTTTAGTTTTATATATGGGCCCCCTATGTCAGACAGGGGCAGAGCTGGAAGGCCTCAAAGTTGGCCACATCGGTGAAGACCGCGTGTAACTCGTGTTTCTCTTCCGATTTATAAAATGTCTCTTTTGTGTGTGTTCCACTAACTGAGGTCTACAAAAAAACTTTTTACACCTAAGAATTATCTCGCATAGTTACTGAGATATCTGCAATTGAAACTTGAATTTTTAATTTGTTCCATTACTTTTGTAAATATCGGAGCACAATATGCACCGATTTCTGGATTGTAAATAAAATTTCCTATTTGACGAAAAAAAAATTGGTTCGATATACTGAATAGTACAAACGATATGACCACTCCAGCTAATTTCAAGAAAATCGAGAAAATCGATATCAAAAGTAACTTTCGTACACATTTTTGTTAAAAAAAATGCCGCATTGTGTCCTCTTTAAAACAAAGCAAACTTTGCACAAATCGGTTTAGCCGTTCGGGAGTAATTACAAATTTCGTAAAACAAAAAACTTATATTTTTAATTTTTCAAAAATTAAAATGCCATAACATTTTTTTTCTCTAAGGTGAGGGGATAAAAATTTTACAATCTTGGCTTCAAATGATTGCTTTAGACAGTGTTGATCTTTATATGTAAAACAATGCCATTAAAAGATATATATTCCTATGTAAAAAATTGAGAAATATTAAAAGTTATATATTATATATAAATAATTTATATAGAAACATGCCGTCCGGAATTCGACAAAAATCAAAATATCTTCAACAATTTAAATTTGTAGATTAAATGGTTAATTCATAATTTAGAAGCATTGCCACTAATAAAGGGTGGTTAAATTGTAAAGGCCGATGTTGAATGTGAACCACACCTAAACGTCAAGTTTCTTTCTGCATTTCATTTGACATTTCTCAATTTCAGACTAACTCAATTTGAACCATGGAAATATACACAATGGAGCAACTCGTTAAAGTTTTTTAAGCCTTTTACGAAAATGGGCTTTCAAATCAAAATGCATTTCGTGCACTTTGTGAGGTTTTTTTGATCAGCACAATCGACCAAATGTGTCCACAATGGGGAGAATTGTGCGCAAATCTTAGCAAACCGGGTCTGTAGGAGATGTGAAAACACCTGTGCATGCTCGCCCAGCTCGTTTGGTGCGGCTCATGGGCTGGCGACGTCATCGGGCCATACTTCTTCGAAATGAGGCCGGTCAGGCAGTTACTGTAGTGTTCGCTATGGTGAGATGATAACGAACTTTTTATGACCCGAATTGGAAGATATGGATGTGGACAATATGTGGTTTCAACAGGATGGGGCCACTTGCCACATAGCTAACAAAACAATGGCTCTTTTGCGCAACAAATTCAATGGCCGTGTTATCTCACGTCTTGGCGATGTCAATTGGCCGCCAAGATCGTGTGATTTGACACAGTTGGACTTCTTTCTTTGGAGTTATTTGAAAGAAAAGGTGTACGTCGATAAGCCAGCAACAATTCAAGAGCTAAAGGATGAGGTTAACGGCATAGAACCTCAATTATGCCTCAGCATCATCGAAAATTTGGACCATCGGATGGAGGTGTGCCGTCGAGGTGGCGGCGGCCATCTGGCCGATATTTTGCTCCATACATAATTGAACCATTCCAATATTATCATAATAAAAAGAAATGACAATAATTTCCTAAATAATTTGTGTTTTATTCAAAATCAACATCGGCCCTTAAATTTGAAGCAACCTTTATATGCAAACAGAAATTAAGGTATTATTTATTTAGAAAGTTTCGCCGACATTTTTAAATCACTCACTATACCTCAAGAACCGTGTTTTTGTTTGTTTTGTCCGTCACGCTGTCCATTTGTCGATTTTTGTCCAATCTCCAAAGTTTTCAAAATGTTATAAATACACCCAGCAAAATCTTGGTAAGTACCTGTCATTATTCCCTGCATTACCAAATAATGACATCTCATTATTTGCAGCATTACTTTCGGCTTATTAATAATGACTTACAAATAATATCAGAAATAAGTGATTTTTTGTTATCAAAATCATTTTGGCAAATTTTAATATATGTAATGCAATTTTGGCTATATGTGGGTTATTGTACAAAATTTATTTATATTTCAACACGTTTTCAGACAATACGATTTTAATGAAAGTACCAGAATCTGGCATGAGAAAATTGTTTGTTTCGAGAAATATGCGAGACAATATGCAAAAAATCATTTTAAATGGTCATTTCTACATATCTACTACTTATTTTATTGGCAATGCATTATTCAAGTACAGGGTTGCCCATATTCGACGGACCCACGGACTCGTTGGGCCCATTCCAATCGACGAGGCTTGTCCGCAGGCAACAATCTTTGCGTCAATTGAATTTTGTACGGGAACAAATGCAAATCAACGCGAATAATCCGTTGTAAAGTGGACCGAGCCATGCCCAACTGCTGAGAACGGCGTTTTTGGGATGTTCTTGGGGACCTCTCAACACTGGCTCGTACGGCAGCGATATTCTCGGCCGATCGCCTTGGTCGACTTTTATTTGGCCTCTTCGGATTAGAAAGAGCCTCACCAGTCGAAAATTTTTCGTATAAACGCTTAATGGTGTTCTTAGAAGGCGCACTTCTCACATTTTTTAATATTTTAAAAGCACGTTGACTTGACTTCTTCTGTTGAATGTAAATTTCAACTATTTCAGAGCGCTCGCGTGGCGTGTATTGTTCCATGGTAAAAATCTGCTTGGACTGACGCTTCAAACGCGGTATGTCATTAAGCGATCTGACATCTCTGTCAAAAGTTATGGCGTTGCCAGATGGGTCCGTCGAATATGGGAGACCCTGTACATAAATTCGAGCTGCAAATAAGTACTTATTATGCTACTTTATTGTATGCTTTTGGGAAGTACTTTCCTCCAATGACATCCCCATGTTAAAATAATGAGAAAAGTGGCTAAATAATAAGTACTTACCATTATCGAACTTTGCTTACTCGTCGGATTATTTGGTATTGAGAAATTTTGCTGGGCACTGATATCTAACTCTGTAGACTTTACGATATGGCTAATAAAAATATAATTCCTAACATAAATATCAACGAAGTTATGGGGAAAAAACTAATGGAATTCCTGCTGCCAGAAACGCAGGAAATGTCCATATAAAAACCAATAAGAAAAGACAGAATGTCGGGCGAGGCCGACTATATTATACCCTACACCTCCCTAATAATGCAAAAAGGGGCATTGCGATAATAATTTGGAATAATTGGTTTCGTTCATGAGTTTACAAAGTACTTAGCTCCACCTCCTCAGTAAGGCTTATTCCAAGGAGGAGTTGAAGATGTTGATCACAATAAACTAGATATGAAACGATAAACTTAAAATTCGCAGTATTCTTTAATAGATCAAGAATCGAAAGGTACAAATAATGGTACCACTGGAACAGAGAGAGAATATGGCAGCCTTTTATCCAGTTAAGTAAAAGATTTTGCCTTCATGGCAGGGAAATGGATAAAGAGTTGTCATCTAAATGAAAGGGAAAGGTACATGGGATTTCATTTTAGTTAATGATAGCTAACAGTCATGGTAATATCGAAATAATTCAGTGTATGAGATGATGGTTCAACATGCCGCCCGCTTTGCTATATTGCAACTTTTAGTATTGACATGGCCCGGAGATCGCCCAGCCGAAAATCATGCTTTGCGCGATGGGTAAGTTAGAAGACGTCTGAATCATACCTGCGCGCAGCTCGGCCATCAGTATTTCGACGTTGGATGGTCGAAAGAAGTGAGGATCGGCAAAGTCGGAAAGGAGATCGTAGACCGACTGAAGTTTTTTGTCACTTGTGGGTTTAGGGCGCTAGTGTGAAGCTCGGTCTTCACCAAACCTACCACTTGCAGCTTCACCTCGGCATCGTGATACGACTGCAAGTTTATGGTACAGTACTCTTTGCCGTTCCTCTTGGTCGTTGGTAATTTCAGCCGCTTCACCAGTCTTCCAGAATAATAAATCTGACCAACTTTTGCAAACATTTACGTTGGCTACAATTTTGCCAAACATTGTTAGTGAAAAATTACGAGTCTCTGAAATTTATGCTGGAAAAAGTAAAAAAAAATGTCCTTCACTTCTTCAAAAAAAAAGTACCGGAAAATTTTTTTCGCATTCAATTTTAAGAAACTTTTTTCGGCATATTCTTAACTACATTATTGTTAAATATAGTTAAGCGGTATCATTAAGTCCGAATTAGTTGTTGGACAAAAGCTGATGACACGTTTTTCGAGGGGCCCACAGATTTTCAGAAACTTTGAAGGTCCATACAAAATTGGTCACCAATTTCGCCAAACCGAGTGTAGGGTCATACTATCCTTTGGAAGTAGAATCGAACCTATACTGTTAAGTCCGTGTATATTTTCACTGTTGCGCAGTATTATATGTATGTACTAGAATCCCTCTCTATTGGAGGTACCAAAAAGGGGCGTGGCAACTTCGACATTTTTCGCAAGGTAATACCAACAAACAAATCGTACATTTGAATTGTGGAAGATTCCTATAAGTAGTATAGATGTTATTAAAGAATATTGCACTAAATTTGACTTTGCACTTTGTAGTGGAGTAGTCCAACATACTTCGTCTTGAATCCTAGCATGAGATAGAACAAATAATGAACACGTACCAAATTTAAAGTCAATCGGTTATTCCTTCCGTAAGTTATCGAGCCAGAAAGACAAACGGACGGACGGACATTCCTGAAGAGAACTAAAACGGATTTCCGCCAAATATTCTTAAGGTCTATTATGTCACTACTTCGATGACACACCCTTTTCTTCCCAGCAACCGATATACTTATATACCCTCGTTCACAATAGCGGGGATACTATAACATTTTTAATACGTTGAAATTATCTTACTTCTATCAAAAGGGCTACAATTTCTACATTTATCCACAGATTTCTTTCAAGTGGGCATTGTTTTCTTCGTTAGGATGCTAGCTTTGAAAAATTGAATAAAAAATAATTGTGTGGCTTTTTTATTTTTTATATTTTTTTTATTACCAGAAAAAAAAAAACAAATCTATTTTTTACAGTTTCAACGACAGCTACTAAACTTCTGTTTCTACCTGAAAGTGATATTTTCAAAATGTTCATTGATCTATATAATATTCCTGCTTTATCGAGCTTATAATGCATAACACATGTTCCAAACACTAAAGGCAACTTCCAAGACAATCGAAATTAAAAAAATAACTGATTTGTAACTAGGATATTCTCTTGTCTTTAGACCATATTTGACCTCATAAAAATGTTAACATAATTTTTTTCTCACCAAAAAATTTTATACACATCCCCTCGACAAAAATATTGTAAACTCGTGGCATCTACAGGTATGTTATTTCTGCCAAGCGTAATTAACAAATTTAAGTATAATAATTTTATTTGTTTCAACAGTATACACTAACAAAAAAGATGTCTTTGTCCATAATTATACACACAATGTAAATAAGAGAGACTATTTGAAAACTAAGCACTTTATGTGTTTGTTAGAAGGACGATGTCTGCTCATTTCATGGATTCCATGAATTATCTTCATTTAACCCATTCACCAAACCCACACTCACTTTATCATATTCACACGCACTCACACACCTACATAAGATGTTGACTTTGCAATGCCAGAGAAAAGAGGATGCTCGTCATGCCGCTGCCGCCACACAAAGCCAACATTATAAGCTGAAGATTACTTGATGTCACCACCAAAGAGAGTGAGGGACAGAGAGAGAGAGTGAGCGGATTAAGTGAGGGGTAAGGTAACGTAATCAAAAGTGGCAACACTGAAGATGCGACGGAAAAAGTCAAGTGCACACTCTTGAGTCAACAG